>PVIC010044358.1:0-15051 GCA_004025085.1 Thryonomys swinderianus
AAAAAAAAAAAAAAAATTCCCAAAACCCAAAAGAAAAACAAAATATTGAAAACAGTCAGAGAAAAGAAACAAATCAGATACACAGGAAAACCCATGAGAATTACAACAGACTTCTCAGTGCAAACACTCAAGTCAAGGAGAGCCTGGAGTAAAGTATTTCAAGTCCTGAAAGAAAACAACCTCCAACCCAGATTAAAGTATCCTGCAAAACTATCCTTCAAAATCCATGGGGAAATAAGACACTCCCATGACAAAGAATGATTTTACAGTAATATATTAATCACTTTCAGAAACTTGTCTAGGAAAGAAATTTCCATCATAGTCATTATGTGCTCTTTATTAGTTTATTACTCCCTACTTCCACACTATACAATTGCATGTGCTCATGCACACACATGCACGCGTGCACACACACACACAGAGTTGCAGAGATGCATCCTAGTCACAAGGGAAGGTGGGAAAGGAAGTAATGTATCTATTTTCAGCATGGATGGCTGGAGATATGCTCAACCTCCCAGGAAGCTTATAATGTATGAAATGCTCTGAACATTTGATGGAAGCACAGGAGTTTGGTAGTAAAAAGAGTTCAAAGCTAGGCTACAGCATCCCCTGATCAGGTAATCCACTAAGTTAAATTACACTAGCGACTCTCAATGCTACTTGTACTTCTTGCGTCAGCTTTATGTTGCCACTATTATATGTTAATGATCCTTTATTATTGAGACTCTGTGTGCTGTATCCACATTTGCTTTTAGACATAAATGTAAATCTTAGGGAGATTAAAAAACTCTTTGGATAAAATCTTGGAGACATTAGTTTTATAGGATTTTTTTTTCATCTGGAAATTTACCATGCATAAATTGTTAGGGCTGCCATAACTAAGCATCGCAAACTAAGTGACAAACACAACAGAAATTCATTGTCTCGAAGTTCTAGACAACAAATATCTGAGATCCAGGTATCAGAAGTACTGCTCTTTCTGAGGGTTGTGAGGCTCTCTAAACTCTGACAGCCTCGGCCGTTCTTCGTGCGTCTTCACGTTGTTTCCTCTGAGAATGCTCCCGCTGCACTCAAATTTCTTCTTTTCATAAAGACGCCATTCATTATAGATCAGAATATTTCCTAATGACTTCATTTTGATTAGGTTACCTCTCTAAAGACCTTGACTTCAAAAAAAGGCTGCCTTTTGAGATTTGGGCAGCTACAATGACTTAAATCTATCTTCTCTGAGAAGACAAAAAAGTCAGCGCATATGGTGCTGAAGTCTGGGAGACCTGAGCAGCAGACTGCCGGACAGGATGATTCACACCGCAGGGTGCTGGCCAAGGGCTGTCAGAATCAGAAAGAGCACTTGGACAGAGAGAGATAAGCTTGGTTATCAGCAGCCACAGCCCAATAAAAGGACTGTTGTACCCAGAGGAAGGACAGAGCTTTGGACTTCTCAGCCTCCCTGCCTGCTTCAGAAGAGCACCCAAAGTGTGTCAACATTCAGAAACAGGGAACTAACACTTGCTCTAATCTCCTAAGACTTTTATAATTAAATGAATTATTAAAGGAATCAAACAATGTGGACAGGGTTAAATGAAATCAAATACACTTTGCTCTTTCTTGCAGGTCTTTTAAAATGAAATTTTATCTCTGATGCATCCTGGGAAATGCACGGGTAAATGTCCCAATCACTTGGAAGCACCCACTATCCATTCTCAAACTCTCACGTATGTTTTCTCTGTAGGCCTCAGCTTGCATGGGATGAAGTTTTATTATACTCACTGTATGATTCTTTTTTTTTTTTTTTTTGAGACAGGGTATCACTTTGTAGTTCAGGTTGGCACTGAGCTCACTATGTAGCCCAGGCAAGCCTCGAACTCAGCAATCCTCCTGTCTCTGCCTCCCGAGTGCTGGGATGACAGGCGTGAGCCACCACGCCCGGCTACTGTATGATTCTTGATGTTTGTCTGTCCCGCTTGAGTGTTACCTCCCTATGCACAAAAGATAGATTCGTGTTACTGTTTTGTTATGTTAATATCCAGCAGTGCACGTTGTTACACAGTAGGGCCTAGACACATTTTTTTTTTCAGATTTCATTTAATTTATTTTCCTTGTGCAAAATCCCTTACATTGTAGCTATTGCTGGAGCTGGAGTCCTCTGGAAGGAGACTCTGGGATGAGTTTTCCCAAGATGGTCAGTGAATTCCTGGTGGGGAGACCTGGTGGACACAGTCTCTCCCCACAGGTCCGGGTTCAGGTAGCTGTAGGTCTTAAAGGTGACATCAAACGTGGCCTTGGCAAACTTGCCCAGGGTAGCAGTACAGCCCCTGGCAGAGGTGTAGCAGTCAGCAATACCAGCCATCGGCAGCAGCTTCTGAGATGATGCCAGTGCCGGTGGGGGAAGGGCTCCGACGCAGCGACACAGCCACAGTGGCCTGTGGCCTCGGAAGGGACAGAGCGAGCTTTGCTGTCTTGTCACCCAGTGGCCTCTCTCACGGGGACAATGGAGAGCTTGGCCAGAACGAAGGCCCCACGAGTGTCAGTGGCTACTTTCTCGGAGCACTCTATACCCAGAAGTACAGTGTGACTATTGGAGTCTTCAGTGGTGACAAGTGCCTTGAATGTGGCGCACTGGCCAGCACAAGTTTGGCTCTGCACGGGCGTGTCTTCGGGACCTCATCCTTGAGGGATGTGCCCGCGAAAGTCAACGATCCGGGCTCCTTGATGGGCAAGGAGAAGTGTCGAATTTCCTCAGCGACTTGATCCTCGTGTCCTCGCCCAGCCGGCCCTGCTTGGTGACAGGGATGCATGCTTGTCCTCTGCCTTACAGCCGCGAGCCCCACGGCCTCAGGGGCCACTGCAGAAGCTGCCTGGGCCTCCCCTGCTGGGGCCCCTGGGGCCTCCTGTGCCTCCGGCGGGACTGGCGCCGTCCACCACCGGGCGTTTTCCCCAAGAAGGAGAAAGCCTTCCTGAAGCTGCTGAGGTAACGTGTGAAGGCATTAATTTATTAAACAGTCAAATGCTACATTGCTTACTTAATTATTCATAGATAATATTTATTGTTGTGTGAATATAGCATAATAACTTCTAAAGAGGTCACTAAAATGAACAAGAAATGATATTTGATTATAAGATCATAGAACCTCTAAGGAGACTCAAGCTATAAAATATCAAATGATTCACATGCCGCCTGCAGCGCTAAGTGTGAGAAGAGCGAGAGGGAGTCTAACGCCATGGGGGTGCAGCACTGAGGCGGAGGATCTGCCAGGCTGGCAGAGGGCTGAGGAGGAAAAGCCCATCCGTGGAGAAAAGATTAGGACTGGCTGGATTTTGATAAATAGGAATAGGAGAAAAGAGGGATAGAAAGAACCTGAAATACTGTGTTTGTAACAGCAAAGGTTTCTAATGGAAGAAGTTATATTGGTAGGGGGAAAAAATACAAGGTAGCTGAAAATAAAGTAAAAATTCCTCTAGACCCTTCATTTTCCAGCCTAAAGCATGTAGTTAGATTACTTTAATGATGGATACACAGTAAAGATTTTTCAACAGAGAAGTGATACAGTTCGAACATTTTCTCAGGCCAACTGATAGGCTGGAGGGGTATGGGTTTAAATAGAAAGATGTAGATGTGGAAGATTATTTAGGAAGCTGTCTACTCTAAGCCACTGAGAGCAGCCAGAGATAGATTTGAGCTTGGCAGAGGCCTGAAGCTTATGAAATTTGGACACCTAAAAAAAAAAACAACAAACAAAAACGAGGCTTGTATGTAGATTGGAGGCAGAGCACTGTGCTAGCATGAGCACAGCCCTGAGATTAATCTCTAGTGCTGCAAAGAAAAAAGAAGACAAAGAAAAAAGAAGACAAAAAAAAAAGAAGACAAAAAAGGTAGAATATCTGTTTAAAGGAAACATGATTAAGATATATATTTTAAAAGCTAATCTGGATGTGATATGACATCATATTCCTGTAACCCCAGCTACTCAGGGGTCTGGGAAGTGTGAGTTTTGAGTGTCTGACTTAGCACAATCTTGTCCCATAACAAAAAAGATAACAAGATCAACACGTGAATTATCATTCAGTGAGTTCAATGTCCAATGCTGGGGGGAAGAAAACCCTAAATACCATAAATATTTAAAAATCCAGATTAATATAAAAATATTAACAATCTGCCATTTATGAAATTTTATTTTATTTTTACATTTTTAGCTGCATACTTGGTAACTGCCTCTTCCTATAACGTAATATAATTTTCTATAGAGAACAAAAAAATGACTCCCTTTTTCCTGTCATATGATTAATCAAAGCTCCATAGGAAAAAGAATATTTTGTTCTAGTGAACAAATTTTCTTAGGCAAGCGATCAGTGATATAAAAAGGGACAGAGTTGTACAGGCCTCAGGCAGTGATGCTGTGAAAGCAGAGACAGGGAGAAGGCGAGCGGACACCTCCTGGTCTCCCCATAGTCTGAGAGGTTTGGCGGGGTCTTTGCACCACCAGGGGTCAGAAGAGTCAGATGGACCGCTCAGGACTGCAGCACCGCGCTCGCTCCTGTGGCGCAGTCACTAACCAGAAGCAAGGCCTCCGGCAGGCACGGCTGTGCACCTCAGAGTCCTGCCGTGGCCGTGGGTAATTCTGCTTGTAGTTGCTAGAGACCCGTGAATGGTCACGACAGCCACAGTTCCCAGAGGAGCTTTGAATCCAGAACTTCACGGAGGCTTCTCAGTTTGGCCCAAGACAACGTTGACAAATTCGTGAGATTCAGGGTCTTGCACTCAGACTTGACAAACGAGGACTAACAACGTGAACTGGAAGCCACTGCTCTGCCGGAAAACAGCTCCCAGCCATTAAAGATTAAAGAAGCTAAGTTTAAACTAAGAAAAATGATTTGCTTGAAGGTGGAGACAAAAGGGGAAGAGAGAGAGATGATAGAGACTTGAGGAGCAGCGAGCATTTGAAAGCAAAGACACCCAGAAAGAGTATAGCTGGGTCAAACGGAGCCTCTAGTGCTAGTTTTTTTGAGGAATGTCCATATTGATTTCTTTTTTTTCTAAATTTTGGAATCTTTATTGATACATTTTATATACACATCATGATCAAACTTAATATTGAGAATTTGTACCAGTACATGACTTGATTGATTTAATTCTCATTTTTCCCATTCCCTTACCCACCCTACAATCCCCCACCCCCTAGATACATAATCTTTGTTTCCCTTTTTTTTAACCATCCCTTTCTTTCTCCTCATTACTTACCTGACCTCCCATTTCTCTTTGTACATTTTCTATTTCACAATAGCTATCATACACTCTAGAACTCATTTACATCTTCAGTTTCTCATACTGAGAAAAGATATGGTAACATCTGTGAACTATTTATTTCACTTATGAGTATGTCCTCAAGGTATGTCTATTTGAGTATAAACGACTCAAACTTATCATTCTTTATGGCAGAGTAATACTCCCTTTTATACAAAAAACCGTATCTTCTTTAGCCAGTCTTCAGCTGATGGGCATTTGGCTTCTTTCCAAGATTTAGCTATCACAACTGTGCTGTTATAAACATGGGTGCACATATGTCACTATGACATGATCCTTTTAATTCTTTCATGTATATCCCTAGCAGGGAAATAGCAGGATCAAATGGGACCTCTAATCCTAGTGTTTTGAGGAATCTCCACACTGATCTCCATAGTGGTTGTCCCAGTCCACATTCCCACCAACAGTGGAGAAGAGTTCCTTTCTCCCCACAGCCTCACCAGCATTTGTTGCTGGTTAATTTCAAGATAGCAGCCATTCTTTGTGGAGTGAGATAAAATCTCAGTGTTAATTTCATCTGCATTTCTTGAATGACCAGTCATGTTGAACATTTCTTCATAGGCTTCCTAGATGCTTTTACTTCTTCCTCTGAAAGGTGTCTGCTCATTTCAAATGCTCAGTTTTGAATTGGGTCCTTAAATCTGGTCTTTAAATGGCCATACTCCCACAACCACTATATAGATTCAATGCAATCCTGATTGAAATCACAACACCATATTTCACAGATCTAGAGAAAATAATAAAAACATTCATCCTGAACCACAAAAGGCCTAGAATAACAAAAGCAATTCTAGGCAACAAGGACATGGTGGGGGATATCATGATCCCCAAATTGAAACTATACTACAAATCCACTGTGATTAAAAACTGCATGGTACTGGCAAAGTAACAGACCTGAGGATCAGTGGAATAGATTAGAAGATCCAGAAACAACTCCAGATACACTAAGCCACCACATCTTTGACAAAGGAGCCAATTATCTTCAATGGATGAAAGACAGCTTTTTTAACAAATGATGCTGGGAAAAGTGGGCTTTAACCTGCCAAAGACTAAAGCTAGGTTTGTCTTTCACTGTGTACTAAACTAAAATCAAAGTGGACTGTAGACCTAAATGTTAAAACAGAAACACTAAACCTTCTGGAAAACAGGTTAGGTAAAAATCTTGGAGACATTGGCTAAGGGAAAGACTTTTTGAATAAAACCTCTATAGCAAGAGAACTAGCAGATGGAATCAACAAATGGGATCTCATCCTATTAAAAAGCTTCTGCTCAGCAAATGAAACCACCAGCAGAGCAAAAAGACAACCAACAACATGGGCAAAAATTTTTTTACCAGCTATTTCTTAGACAAAGGGCTACTGTCTAGAATATATAAAGATCCCAAATTTGAAGGTCCAATTCATACTGATTTCTACAATGGATGCACCAGTCTACATTCCCAACAGTGGGAAGGATTCATTTTATCCTCACACCCTGCTAGCATTTGTTATTGGTTGATTTTTTTTTTTTTACAGGAGCCACTCTTTCTGGAGTAAGATGAAATCTCAGTGTAGTTTTAATTGCATCTTCAAATGACCAATGAAGTTGAACATTTTTTCATATATTTACCTGTCATTTTTACCTCTTCATCTGAGAAGTCTGTTCATTTCAGATGCCCATGTTTGGATTGGTTCTATAAATTAGGGGGGACTCTGATTTTTCAAAATTCTTTATGTATTCTACAATTGGTCCTTTATGTGAGGAACAGCTGGCAATTTTTTGCACACATGCATATTGTGTCTTCATTTTGTTGGTTTCTTTTGCTCCTTCATTTTTCTTTTTTATGACATGAGATCCCTGGTATTGATTCGTGGTCATATTTCCTATGAGATTGGGGTTTTGTTCATGAAGTTTGCACATATCAGTATCTTTAAGAATTCTATCTATTCTCTGTTCTAGCAGATTTCCTGTTTTGTTTTTGTGAGTCTTTGATCTATTTCGATTTTACTTTAGTGCATGGTGAAAGACATGGGTCTAGTTTTGGTCTTCAGCATATGGACAGCCTTTCATTCCAGCACCATTTTTTGAAAGAGGCTATCTTTCTTCCAGTGATGATGAATAATTTTTTTGAATGTCATCACAGTCTTATTTTTACATATTTTATGAAAATATATTGTATACATTATGATAATATTGAATATACTACCAGATCCCTGTGCAAGGATTTTAAAGATAGTCCCAAAGAGGTAAGCCCATGGGTACTCGGTCCCTGTGTAATTCCTTTCCCTTAAGTGTAGTGTGGCCTAGCACCTAGCTTCTAACCAATAAATTGTGACAAATGTGATGGGATTATATTGCATGAGGTAGTCACTGCTATCTTGCAAGCTGACTAAGCAATAAAAACAAAAGAAATTATTTATGTGTGGTGAGTAATATTCAATTTATAACCTACAAATAACATTTCCCTTAAGATTAACAATATATGCTTCCTTTAGTAGCTATATTCTGCATCTAATTGATATTAGGCAAATGATTAATTAGTGAATGTCATAGACAGGTTATCTGAAAATGGTTATCAAAAAGAACAGAGTTTCTATCTTAATCCTATTTTTTAATTCTATAGAGAGAAAGGTCAAATGGATTGTTTTGACCAATGACCCTCCTTCTGGATGCTGCAGTGAGGATTTCTCCTAGAATTAGGGGAGCCAAAATTCTGGCAAAACATAAAACTTAGTGTAGAGTGATTAGAAGGAATGAGTATCTGTGTTGTGTAGCAGAGTGGGGAGTTGTTATTCATAGTAACCTAGTATTTATTTTATGAATAACCAGAAGACTAGGTTTTAAAGTCTCCATACACAAGGTAATAGAAAGCACATGAAAATGTCAGTTACTCTGATTTGATCAGTACATATTGTATACCTGTATGACCCTGTACTGAAATATGTGCATTTATTATGTGTTTATCGAAAATTTAAGGGGGCTGGGGATTTAGCTCAAGTCACAACACACACACACACAATTTAACAACATCTCCAAGGTGCTGGACATGCTAACTATTCTGATTTCCTAATAAAATGTACATATACATATATCAAATTATTGCACTATACTCCATAAGTATATGTAACTAAAATGCTAACAACAAATGAGATAAAATAGACCATCTTTTTTAAAAAAGCTAAGTGTTGAAAAGAAAATGGAGGTTAATAAGTCACAGAGGCAAGTCTGAATTGGTCTATAATAATGTAGTTTAAAGGTTAGCTATCATTTCTGAAATATGGGTAAATTCCCACACAATGGGTCCTGCTTCTTCCTTGGGTCACACATTCCCGAGCAGATAAAACGAAACCACTGGGCCTATACTACAACTGTGAGAAGCAAATAGAGGGAATTGGCTTTACAGGGAGGCACCCCTTTGGGTTGGCACATGAGAGGGTAGATGCTTTCAACTCTTGGCAATGCCAGGCAACTTCCTAGTGGGGCCAAGGCAGAGTTCCTGGCACATAAGTGGCATTCAGGGGGGTAGAAGTTGCCAAGTTTCCTTTCATACTCAGTGGGAAAGCAGCAACAATAGCAGAGCTTAAAAAAAAAGAAAGTCTGCTGAGAGGTATTGGCCCTTATTCTTGAAAACTTAGCCCGGTGTTTGCTTTGCCAGCCTTCCAAGCAATTTTGACATTTCTGAATAGGCTCTGTACGAACTCCTGTTTTGCTTCATCAGTCAGTCATCATCTGATGACTGCAGGAGAGAGAACGCTGGCATTTATTTTGTATAAGGGTGGGGACTCAGGAGGATTGCTAAATGGCATTTCTTAACTGGTGCTATTGCCTGAGGGCTGTTTTGCTTGTCACTGGAGTGTTAGGAAGATGGTTGCACCTGACTTGGGATGGGGACAATAATCCTCTTGATTTAGAACATTATGAAGGGAAGGGTGTGGCTAATAGATGAGGCCTAGTGAAAGACTATATTAAGCTGGCTTTGGCTGTCATAACAAAGTATCACAGGCTGGGCGGCTTACAAGACAGAAACTTATTTTCTCAGGAGCCCAAGTTAGGGGTGTCAACAGGTTTAGTTCCTTCTAAAGCTGCTCCTCTTGCTTTTAAATGGTTCTCTATCTAACTCTGTATAGGGCTGTTTTCCATATAGGCAGATTCTAGCATCTCTTTGAGTGTCTAGAATTTCTTCTTACAAGGACATCATGGGGATTTGATTAGGGCCCATCTGAAGAGTTTCATTTTAACCAGTCATCTCTATAAAGACCATTTATCCAAATACAGTCACATTATGAGGTTTTGGGGTTAGAACTGCAATATATGAATGCTGTAGGGAAATAATTCACTCCAGAACAAAGACTGGCTTTTTACTTAGCTAACAAGTAAACCATTACTTGGACATATCAGAGCAACAGAGTTCATTAGCCCCGTGGCATTTGAATCTCTGGTCACTTTGCACTTCTCCCTCTGTAAGCTTAAATTCATAAGAAAATCTGCACAAATATTCTTACAGTGGCATTATTAATAAATGCCCAAATCTAGAAATACCCAGATATCCTTTGACGGGTAAATGGATACCAAATTAGTTATATCTATACAATAAAACATTAGTCACAGGCAAAGACCTATAAAAACATAAAATAACATGGTCTATGTTTTCCCAAAGATTTTCTTTCTACTTCACAATACCTAGTACACATTTTGGAACTCATTTACATCTTCAGGTTCTCACACTAGAGAAACTGTATGACAAAGCAAAGTACAGGAAGAAAAACTTCGATGATAAAAGGGTTAAACACAGGGCCGGAGATTTAGCTCAGTGGTTCTGGCGCCTGCCTCGCAAGTGTAAGGCCCTGAGTTCAATCCCTGGAAACCACATCCAATGCTGGGTGTGGTGACTCACACCCACCAGCAATCAGCACCACATACCACAGTGCCGGGTGTGGTGGCTCATGCCTCTAATCCCAGCACTGGGGAGGCAGAGACAGGAGGATTGCTGAATTTGAGGTTTGCCTGGGCTACATAGTGAGCTCAGGGCCAGCCTGAACTACAAAGTGAGACCCTGTCTCAAAAAAAAAACAAAAAGAAAAAAACAGAAAAATGTTTATGAATATAGGGAATGGGTAGTTGAAAGGAGGCCAAGGGAATGAAAAAAAAAATAAGAATCAAGATATATCATATACAGGTACAAATTTTCAAAGATGAATATGATCATAATGTATACCTAAAATGTCCCAATAAACTCAATTTTAAAAAAAGAAAAATATATTTGAGTCAACATACTTAGACCTGTAAAAAATAGCATGGTCTAAACTTAAATGTATTTTTCAACAAGAGAAAAATTATTATTGCATACTACATACTGTAGGATGCCATCTAAAACATGACACTCTGAAAAGGGCAAAATTATAGGAAATTAAAATAGATCTGTAGTTCCCAATAGTTAAGGGCAGGGAGTATGTCAGTTATAAAGAGAAATGAGAGAATTTGGGAAGGTGATGAAATTATTTTACATCTTAATTGTGGTGGTAGTTACATAGTCATATGCATTTAATTCACAAAATTGTATACTAAGAAACATTTTTCATTGTATGTAGACTTGAATAAATAAATAAATGACACAAAAAGTAATAATACCTGGCTACTTTATAAATGACCCCCTTTTCATCACTTCAGATTACCATGGATTCATCAATTTTCTCTGTAGTTCTTTTTTTTTTTTTCTTTTGAAATATAGCAAAGTCTCACTTTGTAAATCATGCTGACCTGGGACTCGTGATTCACCTGCCCCAGCCTCCTGAGTTTGTGATTCTAGGCACATACTATGTTAGTGGCTTCAGAGATTCTTTTTCTCTCATATATTGTTTATCCACTTATATCTTTTTAAATTTAATTTTCAGTGCTGGGACCGAACCCAGGACCTTCACACTGGGGTCTATTTCCAAACATTTTTATCTTTTATTTTGAGCCGGTCTCCCTGCCGCTACGTGATCCGGGTTTGGCTCCAACTTCTCATCCTCCTGCCTCAGCACCTTGCAGGGCCAGTATTACAAGTGTGCATCACCTTGCTTCGCTTCTTCATATCGTTCAACAGTTCATAATAATTTTAAAATGATGATAAACCCATATGAGGTTGGAAATACAGCATGTAGAAGTCCTATGAATTTTTCTCACCCACCTTTCCTCTGTAATTTCCTCAGGTAACTAAGTTAGTACTAAAGCCACGACGCTGGCACTGGTACAATCTACGTGCGTGTTTCTAGGCCATTTTACTACATGCATAAATTCAGGTAGCACAACTATAGTCACTATACAGAACTACTTCAGTACCACACAGATTTTCCTCACACCCTTGAAAGTTATATCCACTGCACTCTGCCCTTCACTTCCTGACACCTGACAACCATTAATCTGTGACCTAACACTATAATCTTGTCACTGTGAGACTGCTGTGCGAATGGAATTGTAGTGTATGGCGTCCTGCGATCGCGTTCGCATCTCCGGAGCTCCGTGTCCATTGCTAGCAAAGAAGCAGTTCATTCCTCTGTATTGAATGGGTACTGTTTCCTGGTGCGAACCTACCACGACTGGTTGAATACTGCGTAATGAAAGGCATTTTGGTTGTGCCTAGCTGTGGCCATTACAAACAAATTTGGTTTTAATACTTCGTTTCAAGATTCTTTTTAAAAATTTTTTGTGGTCACTTTTAATGTTAAACATTATTCCAAATTTAGCCAGCAAGAGCCCTCTCAATGTAGTTTCAGTATCTTATTTTTAAGTTGGGGTATGACTTAACAGTGGTAACACTTTTAAGGCGTATTTCTACAAGGCTTGGTTAACACATATAATGGTATGACAACCACCAAAAGTAATAGAATGGCTTCAAAACAATAAAAGTATTTTATTTTAAACTGCTCTTTCTGCTCCAAAAAACCACTAGTCTATTTTCTCTCTCTAGTTTTGGCTTTATCCTCCTTACATTTAGATAAATGCTTGCATTTGGTAAAATAAGATGTTCTATGTTTGTCTCTCTCTTCCCCAAATCTGATGTGGATTTGTTTTAAACACCTGTACAGTTTAAGAAGGGGGGAGTGGAGATGGCTGTGGCATTTTTACTAAATAGGATTTTATTTGCCCAGTTTATTGCCAAAAAAAACCTTAGAGACTTACTTTGGCATTTTCAATGGAAAAATCTGTGTAATACATTTTGAAGTTAGTAAGAAAATTCGTATCCACCCTACGAGTTCTGACTTTAAAACTAGTTTATTTCTTGGGCATAAAATAGCAGTAACAGAGTGCTGTTGACAACCTGTGTGTTGAGGATGTTGGTTAACACTAATTATCTTTTCTAACTGTAGTTCACATCTGTTAATTCTTAAAAGAGATCAGGTTGATAGTTTTATCTACTTAAGATATATTATTTGAACTAGTATCCTAAAAGAATAGGCCTTCTTATTCATATTTTTTAGGAGTATAATTCCATTACAAAAATCCCAAGTGATAGGTGTTCATTAAGTGATCAAGCAATTCCTGTGCCTTTCTCACCTATAAGTGACTCTCACCCGAGGCTAAGTGGCAACCCATCTGGGACCCGTCCCGGAAATTCAGAACCTGTTGTACTTATTTCCAAGGTGATTAGGAAATGTGAACGTCTTCATATTTCAGCTGAAATTCAGAGTAGACTTATTTAGAAATTTGAATTGTTTGCTAAAGAGCACAATTACTGGCTACGGAGTGACTACAAAGTGCCCAACCCTTTAGTAGACCATGTAAATAGAGCAGAGGGAGAGCCTCTTCACTAGGATACTCTTGGATTCTTGACTTCCGAAACTATAAGATGATATACTCTCATGATTTGTAATATGTCAATTTGGCTAAGATAACTATATTTACTTTTCTGTATTCTTACGGTTATAGTAGGCCACAAGCAAACTTCCCGTGGGACTTTTAAAGTACGGAAGTGAAGCTGTTGTCATTTTATAGCACACAGACCTTATCAGCCACCTGCTGGCTCACCTAGTAGATGAGGCACCGGCCAGGCCAGCAACTAGTTCACTTGCTCTTGGATCCTTCTTCATTTTGGCCATGAACTAGGGGTGTGAAGAACTTGCATCTCCTAGATCAGAGGCTGCGTGGACAGGCTTAGGTTTCAGTTTGTCCTGATCAGAGTTCTGTTCATCCATTCTGGTTCCTCACTGTCCTTGTTCTTCTCCACTTTACATAAAAATGTAAGTGTCTTTAAAATGCTTGGCCTCTGGACTTAACCTGCGGCTTCAGACATGCAGACAACAGTCTTACAGAAACTGCTAAACAAGTTTAACCTGCTGAGGAAGGTCAAATTTCTCTTCAAATTCCTTTGAACATGTTTGTACATATGTGTTAACTGTAAACACACACACACACACATTCATACATTCAGCAAATTCCAGTTGCATTTGATCAGTTGGATCCATCATCACCTGGAGGTACAGGTCAAGGGTTGACAACATGCAACAGGCCCTGTGTTCAATCTAGCTATAGCATAGAAAAAGATATTTCTTGCTGTAGAAAATGAAAGAAAAACAAACCAAAATAGGAATACCCTTTGCAACACTTTAATGAAGGTGAACGTTGCCAGGTTATCTCAAAAATGGAGAGAGAAAGTGTGTTGGCAAGTGAAGTGGAGTTTTTATGAGGACTTGGGCGTCGAGAGAGCCTTGTAGTGGATCAGGATTGGCTTGGGCTGTGTGGCAGGTAAGGAAGCTTACAGAGAGGCTGCCCTTTGGAACTCAGGAAAGGAGGCCATTTTGGAAGTCAGGAAAGGAGGCCATTTTGGGTCTGGTGCAGTATAGGGGCCCTTTTGTAGGGTTGTAACTCTAACAGAAAATAGTTTTAGTTAGTTTAAAAGTGAAGCAGCTAGCCAGGGGAAGGGCCTGAGAAAAAGTTGGGTAATCAGTCAAATTAATGAGATTTTAAATAACAGCACTGAACTAGGACTCGGGACAAAGAATCACTACCTCGTACAACATCAAATGCAGCCTTTCCCTCCTAAAAGGAAGTGTGATCACCCCTGCTTAGCTAGTTGGTTTTAAAGAATTTAAATGCAATTAATTTCTCAGAAAACATAGACCCCAGCCCCCTAAAGGAGCAGTAACCAGGAACTCAGCTACCTCATGAGTCCTGAAGAAATTATAATACAAAATAACCCATTTCTAAGGCTCCCAGTTAACTATAATCATTATGCAAAAGAAGCTGTGTCTGGTGTAACACACCTGTGGAGGAAGCTGTGGCAGGAGGATTGTTATGAATTCAAGTCCTGCTTGAATTATAGATTGAGACTGTTACTGGGTTCTGGAATGCTACCTTGTCCTACTGGAGGCAGTTCCTTGGTTTGCCTCACCTTCAATAATTAATTGAACAAGACAAGTAAAAAATGGTGACAAAGTTTGTTTGAAAAATTAACGTGAAAGGTAAGGGAGAAAACTGGCTCTGCAGAGTGAACCTGGGGTAAACAAAAGAAGGAAAAAAGTACACCCTGAGGAACACAGGGTGGGCTACCATGAGCTCAGCCATGGTAGGGAGCTCTTCATGGTACTTGTGTCCTCTATGCCATCCACACCTTGCTGGGACCTTCAAGAATTTCTACATGCAGGAATTTTTTTTTTTTTTTTTTGAGACAGGGTCTCGCTTTGTAGTTCGGGCTGGCTCTGAGCTATGTAGCCTAGGCAAGCTTCGAACTCAGCAATCCTCCTGTCTCTGCCTCCCGAGTGCTGGGATTACAGGTGTGAGCCACCATGCCC
>PVIC010044359.1:0-15037 GCA_004025085.1 Thryonomys swinderianus
TGTTTTTGAGACAGGGTCTTACTTTGTATTTTTTTTTTTAGTAGGAAAATTTTATTGAGAGAGAAAGCTTCTGCCTTAAGAGAGACAGAAGGGGAAACCCGGAAAGTGGGTAACCCCCCTACCTCACTTTTTAGAGGGCATTTATGGAGCAAAGCCATGAGGTGAGGCGGGTCTGAAATAGGGGGCTACCAATAAGATTTTTAAAAAGTGGATGGGTTACAATTGACCATTGAGTACAGTGGGGAATTAACAATCAGACAGGAATTTTTGACTCTAACTCTTTTCTGGGCAGGTGGGTTAAAGTCTCAGCCCTCTACCCCAGGAGGTTGGTGCCTTCTTTAGAATATCTGATGGCTGCCTATTTGGGATATCAATGACAGCTATTTATCCTCCCTGGGTGGGATAGCTTTTTTTCAACTTTGTATTTCAATTTGGACTTCAACTCATTATGTAGTCTAGGCTGGCCAGAAACTCCCAGGGATCTTCCTGCCTCGGGTTCCCAAGTGCTGGGATTATAAGTGCTACTATGCTCAGTATAGCCACTTTTTGAAGCAGTTCTGGATGTCTTCTTCTAGGAGTGTCTTTAATTATGCTGTCATGACTATCTCGATGTCGTGAATAGATTTTAAATCATAATCACTTTAATGAAACAACACAGAGATTCCATCTCCAGAAAGAATGGCTGCCACCAAGAAATCAATCAGTAATGCATGCTGGCGGGGGTGTAGGGAGAAAGGAACTCTTTTCCACTGTTGGGAATGTAAACTGGTGGAACCATTGTGAAAATCAGTGGAGATTCCCCAAAAAAGTAGGACTACAAGTTCCATTTGACCCTGCTATTTCTGCACTGAGTATATTCATGAAAAAATTAAAAGCATTATACCATAGCAACATAATGCACCCATGTTTATAGCAGCTCAGTTTGTAATAGCTAAATCTTGGAAACAGCCCAAATACCCATCAACTAAAGACTGGATAAAGAAGATGTGGTCTTTTTGTTGTTATTTTATTTTCTTTTTTCTTTTCTGAGACAGGGTTTTGCTTTGTAGTTCAGGCTGGCGCTGAGCTCACTATGTGGCCCAGGCAAGCCTCGAACTCAGCAGTCCTCCTGCCTCTGCCTCTGCCTCCTGAGTGCTGGGATTACAAACATGAACCACCACACCCAGCACTGTGATATGTGGTACTGATTGCTGGTGCACGTGAGCCACCACACCCAGCATTGTTGTACATGGTTACTGGGAATTGAACCAGGGACTTTGTGCTTGCTAGGTAGGCACTGGAACCACTGGGCTAAATCTCCAGCCTGGCTTTTTTTTATTAATAAAATGGATTATTACCCATAAAGAGTGATAAATTTGAGATATTTATAGCTAAATGGCTGCACATTGAGGCCATATTCATAAGTGAAATAAATAGGACACACATGTTTAATTATGATATCATTTCTCTAGTGTGAGAAACTAAAAGTGTAAATGAGGTCCAAAATGCATAATAGGTATTGCAAAATAAGAAAATCTTCAAAAGAGAAGGGGAACTGGGGGAAGAGGCAGGAGAAATCAAAGAAGGAAAAGAAAAAATTTGAAGATTAAAAAGGAAAAAATGGAAACAGCTTATGTATATGGGCGGAAGAGCTGAAGGGAGGGTAGGGGAATGGGAAAAAATAATACTCATTAATGGGTACAAATTCTCAATATTAAATGTGATCATAATATATACTTAAAACGTACCAATAAACTTAAGTTTAAAAAATCTTGGTCACCTTCACTTTGGAGAAAAGTGCCAGATCTAGTGAATAAGGTGGATTCATAATGTTTTATATGAGACTGCCTTTCTGTTGGATGGCACGCAGCAGCAGCATTCATCATAATTCTTGCCACACCTTACAAAGACATTCATGGAAAGACTTCTGGAACCATTTCAGCAGGAGACAAGAACAATGGGATAAGTGTGTTTGAAGTGAAGGGGCAGTTTTAGGAGGATTAATGGCAATGCATCTTTTACTTTTAATTTTTTAAATGTAACATTTTCACTGTATATTTTGATTGCCCACATAGGTACTTTAAGAAGGATCATGGAGGTTTTGTTCCAGAGTTAGTACTTAAATCAAGCTTTAAAGGACCACTAGGATTTAAATACAAGGTCATGGTGTGGATTAGTGGCCATGGGGTGTCATGATTGGAAAAACCTGTAGGCCTAAGCAGATTCCCCAAAAGGGGAATGATCTAGTATTTATACAGCAGGGAGGTGGCATGTTTTAGGATTAATAGAATGAAGTATACATTTTCATATTAAAAATACAAATACATCTGAAAAGTTCTCTAATAACTTAGAATGGCTTTAGCATATCACAGAGGCAAAGGTTACAACTTCCAATTCATAGCCACATCTGGCTTAAAAATATGTTTTCTTTGCCTCAAAGAATCGTAATCTAAAAAGTAAGGCATATAAGACCCCCAAATTTCTTTAGAAGCTTTGGCAACCCTAGATTTTCATTCCTTGAGCAACAGTCTGTGGGTGGGGTAACAGTTACCCCTGCAATCAATGTGGGCCCTTCAGTGAACCACTAACTGCCAAACCTCTTTGTGGGTATGTACTAAATCCAGGTCATTCCCTGGCATCTGGTTACTTATAGGTCCCTGAGTTTCCTGACCCTGAGATTATTGCCTAAAAGATTAATTCTTGTGCTGTCTGTGGTGGAATATGGCTATAATCCCAGCTCTTGGGAGGCTGAGGCAGGAGGATCACTAGAGTTTGCAGCCAGCCTGAGCTATATAGTGAATTCAAGACCAGCTTGAACTACATAATGAGACTTTACCTTTTTTTTTTTTTTTTTTTTTTTTTTTTGTGAGACAGGGTCTCGCTTTGTAGATCAGGCTGGCCCTGAGCTCACTATGTAGCCCAGGCAAACCTCGAACTCAGCAATCCTCCTGTCTCTGCCTCCCGAGTGCTGGGATTACAGGCGTGAACCACCACACCCGCCACTGTGGTATGTGGTATTGATTGCTGGTGGGTGTGAGTCACCACGCCCAGCATTCCATGTGGTTACTGGGATCAAACTCAGGACCTTGCACTTGCGAGGCAGGCACCGGAACCACTGAGCTAAATCTCCGGCCCAAGACTTTATCTTAAAAAAAAAAATCAATTATTGCTCTGATGAAGTGTGCCTACATATGCATTCTATTTGGCTTAAGGTACGTGAAACAGTTTTTCTGAATGACTTTAACCATAGTATCTATGACTTGACACTTGTGTGGTCCTTTTACTTAAAAACATTCTTTTTTCTTTTACTAGATAAAGTAACTCACTGAAATAATGTTTAAATTGAGTTGCACCATTCAGTCACTGTCAAATAATTTCTATTGCTTGTACAGTCTTAGATTTTGATTCATCACCGTGTCTATTCTAGTCCTCTGGTGAAGAATTAGAAATGTTATAAAATGTTTTGTTAAAATGGACTGATATGAATGGGAAGGAAAGTTCTGTTTTATTTTGTTTCACAGGGATGCTTTTTTTGGGGGGCGGGGCCTGGAAAAATTTATATCACATATTGACTGTCTGTGGAGTTTAGAACTTTGGAGAAAAATAATGGATGTATGAGTATCTTAATAGAGAAATCCAGATTGCTAATACTATAGTATCTGAGAAAACAGCTAATTAGAACTAGAATCTTTATTGTTCCCTTCAAGTAAGAGAAAATAATCTAAAGTGAAGAATTTGCTTAAACTAACTTCTATGTGATGTTCTATGACATTATCATTTTTATTACAGAGCTCCTATGTATGGAGCTATCACAATATGTCAGGCAGTAGGAGGCATTTACATTCATTTTCATGTTGAACTTTTACAATAATTCTGTGGAATATGTATCCCCTCGATTCTGTGTATCTGGAGGCTGAACACAGAGAATAATGGGCCTAAAGTGGCCTGGCCACCAAGGGGCAGCTTCTGGATGTCCAATTCCAGTGAGCCTTGTCCCTGGCCAGGCTGGCTCAAACATGCAGTCTTTTTGCCTCAGCCTCTGGAAGTGCTGGGATTATGGTGTACACCACTGTGCCTTGGCTTGTCACTCATTCTGTGGTGCTGAATGCTGTGTGTAAGGGCTTCTGCTAATGCCATAGTGATCACAGAGTTAAATAATCCGTAAACCTTGCTGTCTAGGACTTTATGGGAGGATAAGGAAGAATAAGCCAAATATCAGAAGAGGAAAAATCATACACCATGATAAGAATCAGCAGGTGGACAGTCTAACTTAAAAAGCAGAATTAGAGCAGATTTCTTATAGAAATGACATCTGGACTTGGCGTTAAAGGGCTGAAAGAACCTAAACTTGTTGGATGAGAGTTGAAAGAAGGAGCTAGATAAGAAGAGGCACACAGTGTGTTCAAGAATTATAATCAAGCTTGAATGGAATATAAATGGGAGAAAACTAAGTTAGGATTACATTACAGAGAACTATGAATACCGAATTGTAATCTTTAGAAAAATAGACTTAAGGGCAAGATTCAGTGATATTCAACGAAAAGTTTTGTACTCATTTTTTGATTAGCAATGAGACCATTGAACCATTCATTTCCCAACTGAGTTACAATTTACATGGCCAGGAAGCCTCTGTTGTGTTTTCTGCAGATGTTTGCATCTGCTAAAGGAGCCTTGGACCAGTCAAGTGTTGTGGGTATTAGACGACCTCATGATCTCAATGACATTCAATAGTAAGCATTTTTTTCTTGATCATGGGTTGGTGAGTCAGCCAAGGTGATGCTGCCCTTCTCTCCTTTCACGGAAGGGCCAGAGTGCAAGCCATGCACATGACATCTCCTAAGTGTGGGTTTAGAGCTGGCACACTGTCATGGCCATACACTCTTCACAAGCCAAAACAAATCTCCAAACAGTCCCCAAATCAGGAGACAGAAAAGTATAATCTGAACACAGGAAAATCATTGCAAGTGAATGAATGCAGGTAGAGTCAATAACTGAGCCAAATCAGTAGTCCCCAAACCTATCTAGTCCTTGCTGTGTCTTAGACTCCATGAGCCTGTATGCATAAAGTGCACATAAGGTAGGTCTTTGCTAAATTTTGTTTATTCCAACAGTACTCATTGAAGTATTATTTATTCCATTATCTGGTTAGACTTTCTAGCATGAACATTTTCAATTTTGTGGTATGGTGTTCAATAAAGCAAGGAGTGCAGGGTGGACTGAAGTTCACCAATCAAAGGAGGTCCTTTTTGTAGTTCTCTAGTATTCTGCAGGCAGAACGGCAAGAATTCAGTGGCAAGATAAGTGCTAGTATCTACATGTTCCTGAGTGCCTGGATGTGTTACTCTACTGGGTCAAGCTTTATAAAAGTTTGAGTTTCTAATCAGCTGTCTCTGGTGCCAAAGTACTAGAATGGAAGAGCCTGGGTGGAGGAATGCTGCTCACCTCATAACATCCGGGAAGCAGAGGAGCAAAGGAAGGACCTGGGGAGAGAGCTAAACCCTTCCAGATTTGCCACACCTGAACCAGATCTCATCCTAGCAAGTCACCCATAAGCTCCCATGATCCAGTCACCTTCCAAAAACTCTCCCTCTGAGCATGTGAGACTTAGAGTGAACAGCTAGATAGAAACCATAACCCAGTCAAAGAGAGAAGTAGAAGCTGCCTGGTCCAGGAATATCACTTTTACTGCATTCTGTTGATTAAAACAACAGCTGGTCTTGTGGAGCATATTGGAGCCCAGGGAGCACAGAGGCACTCCTCTTCTGGGCATGTGCCTAGAGTAAGGGGAAGAGATGTTGGCAGCCATCTTTGGAGATTCCATCCCACAGCCAATGGGAAAGGTGATTGCAGTTCCATGGTTGGATTGTATTCCACCCTGCACATATTTCCCACTGAATAAAGTGGCTACATTCTTCACTTTTTAAAAGCTAAATGTTTTTAAATATTTTGAAAATGTTGCTATAACGTATAGTTGAAGACTTGACAGACTCTGTGAAGGTTGGCATTTCTGGGATAACACAGAAGTTAGTATCTCTGAGCATGAATACATGCATACATATTTAGTTCCTAAAGGTGTTAATTTCATGCTTTCTGAAGACATGCTGGCGTACTTTGGTACCTGATGCCTTTATACAAATAGTAGTTTTTGTTTCTGTGGAGTTTGGTTTCTGTGATGTCAAGGCTACTTAAAGACCAACCATCCTAAATCTCCAAAGGTGCGAGATAGAACTTCTGTAGAACATTTCAACATCAAGGGTCAAGTGATAAATGGACATCTCAGCTCCTAGATTTGAAGGAATGTAGGGGGTAATTGCTAAGGAACTTTAACACTGATATTCACATGCACATTTTCTTTTTTTAATGATGAAATATAAAAATTTTCAGATTTTGGGCTGGAGATTTGGCTCAGTGGTTCCGGTGCCTGCCTCGCAAGCACAGTGGTCCTGAGTTCAATCCCCAGTAACCACATACAATACTGGGCATGGTCATTCACGCCCACCAGCCATCAATACCACATACCACAGTGCCGGGTGTGGTGGCTCACACCTGTAATCCCAGCATTTGGGATGCAAAGGCAGGAGGATTGCTGAGTTCCAGGCTTGCCTGGGCTACATAGTGAGCTGAGGGCCAACCTGAACCACAAAGCGAGACCCTGTCTCAAAAAAAAAAAAAAAATTCAGATTTAAAGTTCTGCCTTAGGTCGTTTTTAGGAAGGCAAATCCTAACAAGCAGCTCCATCTGCGTATTAGACTTTTTCCTCCCCTCAGTAGTCAGAGCAAATGTGGACAGTGGTCAGCAGATCTGCAGAGGTCACTCAAAGGACAACAGAACACATAGCCGAGAACAGCTTGCAAAAAATAAGTGATCAACAAGTTGAGGTTATAATGAACTAGTTAAGCAAGTTCTAAGGAAAACCATATGCTTATTGGATTTCTTTCAACAGTCCTTCCCTTAGGCTATTAAGTAGGTGCACAGAACAGAATCAGGCCTTAGTAGGGAAATTAATGTGTCAGAACATGAGATCATTATCTCCTCTTTAGTCCATCCCAAAGGCGAGAAACTGATTCAGGTATATTGACTTTTCTATTTGCACTTTTTATGTTTCTGTCCTTCTAACAACGTATGTTTTAAACTTCAGGCTCTTTGGGCTTTGTAGTTGGTTCCAAGCTCTGTGATCTTACCTTTTCCTCCTTGTACCACTTGCCAGCCCCCTGGTGCAGATCATTACGCCCATCATCCAGATGGTTGCAGTACCCTGATTTTACCCACTCCTCCCAGCATGACTTTTCCGACCCATGGACTTGTTTATTTATTTATTTATTTGGTTTTGTTTGTTTTAGTATATGTGCTGCCGAAGCGAGCACAGGTTTTGTTTGTTTTTTAAACTTCATTTTTGTACCACTCTCAGATGAGTTTTCTTTCTGTTGATTGTAACACTTTGGCTCCAGAATTTTGTTTTGTGTCTAGTTCTTCACTAATAAAATACCAAATCTTTAATCATTGTGCAGAATGTCTGAAGATGGCTCACACCCACTTTTGCAGGGTTTTCCTTCCTTGGCCTCTTGATTGCTTTCAAGTCCGGTATACAGACCAAGAGGGTGTGATGTTTAGTAACCTCCCTCGGAGTGGAGTTGTGTACTACATTGTTACAGCAAATTCTTTTGGAATGATGGTGTGAGGCTAAGCAGCAGGAAAGCAACAGCAACCTGGCTGTATTCTTTACTGGACTTCAGTTAAGTTCTGATCTTTCGCTGGACAGAAACTGAGAACATACAAAAGGAGGTGTGTGTGTGTGTGTGTGTGTGTGTGTGTGTGTGTGTGTGTGTGTGTGCACGCGCTAGTATTATGCCAGTTCACTACCCATGGAAAATGCTCTAGGGTCCAATTTCACAGGGTTCTAGTGAGAGTTAAATGAGAAAATAAATAGACAAACTCAGAAGTTAAAAGCTGTTGGAGATAAGGTAATGATACATTGTTTGTTCCCCTAATAATTTCTAATTTGTAAAGATTAATTAAAGATACCTATGCTTATAAAACAGTAGCAGAGGGAATGTTTGTCTGTGCTGGGCAATACAGAACCAGTGTGTGAAGTGTGAACTGAGATATGTTGTAAACACAAAAAGTACGTTTTGATTCCAAACTAAATGAAGATTTAATATGGAAAAAAGATGTAAAATAACTCATTAATAATTTTATTATTGTTCACATGTTAAAAGGATAATTTGGGAATAACAGGCCAAGTGAAATGCATTATTAATATTACTTTCACTTGCTTTTTATTTAAATCAAAAATGATAAGTAGCACACACATAACTCACATTATATTGTTTTTACCCCATGCTGTTTTTAGTCACAGAGTGGTGGTGGTGGTGATGGCGGTGTCAGAATTTTCTTCTCGTTTGTGTCACAGAATTTGCTTGTTACTCAGTCTAAGAAGGCATCATAGCATGGCAGTGGACCTCATTTTCTCTGACTGTAGCTGGGAGGTCAAGGCTGTACATCAGCCAGGGACTATTTAGGGGATGAGGGGTACACCAGGGACAGAATTGTGGGGAGTGGGAGATGGCTTGACCCATGAGAAGGAGCAGTGCTCTTTGATTTGCTCCTCTCGTGCTATTGACAGGCTTTAACTGACTCTAATACAACTATTTTGCTGAGTAGGGAACCTTCTGTTGACTTTGAAGTTGTGATTTCCCAAGGTCAGAAAGGAAATCTTTCCCTTTTCTTGTGTTCAAGGAGTCTCATGGGAGGGTAGAATCCAAAAGGTCAGAAGTGTTTGGTGAATTTGTGATGGGGACAGATAACAGTCCTAAGAGGTGAACATTTTTAAGTCAAAATAAGTAGGGAACATGGGCCTGATGTAGGGGCAGAAGACTGATATCTTGAGCTGACCTTCAGAAAGATCTTAATGGCTAGCAGTACACATCAGGTCATGAAATTACAGAGGTTGGTCCACCTCAGCCAAGAATTCTACCTTTGTGTTTTCTAAATAAAGGTGCTTAGCCCAGGGACTGACATAGATAAAGCACTGATGATGCATCCATTTCTTTTCTTTTCTGGGGAGGCTTCTGGGCTATTTTCATGGGTGCTTACTTGACAGCAGAGATGAGACAGGCAGCATGTCCAGGAGCAGGTAATGGAGAGCCATGAGTTCTATAGTACCAGTCAGGTATCGATTCCAGCTTCACTGCTGCTTGTGATGTCTTTGACAAGTAACTTAGTCTTGCCTGTTCCCACAGCTGCAATATGGAGATGATTAATGTCTACCATGTGGAGCCATGTGCAAGGGCAACTGGTAAACCCAGGAGATCTCTCAGGGAAGAGCCTGGTGCAGACTTAGTGACCAAGCAGCAGTTGTAACTCTGAGTAGTTGTGTCTGAACCGCTTCAGTCTTGCCACTCAGCTGTTACAAATTACATACCATGCAAATGCTGCTTTTCTCAATCTTGATCTGAGTAAGGTAGAGCTAGTTAAAACTGCAACTTGGAAACATTTTCCTATGACAAAAGTCAGGAAATGGTTTTACTTTCTATATTTAAAAAGAGGGAAAGATCTAAGTGCTCATTTTCTTTCATTTGATATCCGGTGTTGTGAGCCTGTTCTTTTAGTTGGATATGGAGGTGCCTGAAGAATTGGCACAGGCTGTTGCTGAGCATCCTGATTGTGAGCTGAGGGGCATGTGAGTTGGCAGCACCCACTGCGGGGTCTGGTTGTCTGGGCCCTGGGCATCGTATAGAGTTCACCTCAGTAGCTCCCTGGCCTCTTGTTTCTGCCTGGAGCCTTGGGCAGATAGTGACAGTGAAGTTGGCCCTGGAGAAAGCCTTGAAGGAGCTGCCAGTGCTTCCCAGCCTTCTGCCATCACTCAATAAGGCTCAGGGGACGGGGGCTGCCTGCGTGGCCTGCTAGATCACTGGGAATGTTTTCCAAGTGACTCACCAGTGAGAGTGGAGGTGGGAGGGAGGGTTTTTTATCCGTAGTGATTCTCCCCAGAGTTATTTTCTCCTGAGTGACATCACAGAATTCAGAATTCAAAACACTGCTCCTTCCTGGAATCCTGGCTGGTATGACAGTAAGGATCCGCCCTGAGCACCGGCTTAACAGCCCCTGCCTGGTGCGTTGGCCCCATGTAAGCCCTGCTCTCACCTTCTGCATCCAGGCCTAAACTATAGCCATTTCTTTCACCCCTGCATTGTTACCTGGCACCAAAACACAACTGTTGGACTCATTCTTTAGAGTTTGTCAGGCTCTTTCAAATGCAGTTATCATTGTCCTTCTTGATAGAAGAGTAAACTGGAGCTGAGAACAATTCCAGTTCACTTACTGATGAGGTAGGTTGTGGCCAGGCTCCAGGATGGTGACTCCTGACTCAGGGAGAGATTAAATCAAACCAGCCCATCCCCAGGAGTCTTGGGGAAGTGACTGTCAACTGGCTGCTTAAGCTCAGCCTCCGCTTTTAAACACGGATGTCTGGAGACTCAATTGTGGAAATGAGGGCTATTTTCAGTGACCCTGAAGCCCAGCGTCATGGTAACTGCACAGGCCTGTAATCTGGCAAATCGGTTTCTGTGCTGGCTCAGCTGCTCCCATGTAGTCTTGGCATATTTCTGAGGCTGCTTTGCCTTGGTTTTCCCTCTGTATGCTTGCCCACTCTTGTGAGGCTCAGACACTCCACTGGCAACACAGAAGCCCCAACTTGGTGTTGGTTCCTGTTAGCACCATCATCGAATTGGTGCGCGAGCCTCGGACCTGTGCTATACCTGGTGAGAACAGCGGATTGGTCTTTCCTGGTTAGATGGAAGGCACAGTGCAGTTTCTTACAGATGTATAATTCTCAAAGCTCTACCGATAATTGTCTATATAACCTTTATGTTTTTATTTTGAATTTTAAAATGTGTGTGCTACTATGCCAACCATTGGTCTTTCTCTTTTGACCAAAACAAGCTTCTATTCTGTATAAGGCATGTCTTTAAAAAAGACTAAAGAAGACAGGTGTGGCGGTGCATGCCTATATTTGCAGAACTCTAGGAGGCTGAGGCAGGAGAATTGCAGGTTCAAGCCCAACCTCTGTAACCTCTTGACTTACTTGAAACCCTGTCTCAAAAATGAAAAGTGAAAAAAAAAATGCTAGGGATATAGTAATTCAGTACAAAGGCATGGGTTCAGTACCAGAGGTGGTGGTGGGGTAACCAAAGGATAATGATTTAGGATATAATATATAGTATATTAATTATATAAGATTATGCTATATTTCTATGAAAAGTGTGGGATTTAAAAATTCCCCCCACAGAAATAAACAAATAATTTTTTATGTATCAAATATAAATTGATACATAAGTAGGTGTGTATGTGTGCATGAGCACGAGTGTGGCATTTGTGGCATGTGTGTGTCTGAGGGAGGATGTCTGAGAGAAGGAACCATATTCTTTCATGAACCACCACACAGAGTGGCCAAGAGCCAGAGATGCTACTCACCCAGGGACTGTAGTTAGGCAGAGGCCTAACTGAAATAAAAAGATGTACAAATTAGATTTCAATTTGCATCTTACTCTTTAAAAATATTCTGTAGTTCATCATATTAGTTTTGAGTTCCTTAATTTATCCTTCAATATTAAAATTTTTGTGTTCTAAAAATTTAACCATAAAATATGAACGGTAGAAGTACTAGAAAAATATAGGCTAGTTTTACTATTTCACTTTACAAAATATCTTCAGTATAATGCCACAAAATTCATTGCCATAAAAATGATTGATAGGGCTGGAGGGTTAGCTCAGTGGTTCCGGCGCCTGCCTCACAAGCACAATGTCCTGAGTTCAATCCTCAGTAATCACATACAGTGCTGGGCGTGGAGACTCACGCCCACCAGCCAAAAATACCACATACCACATACCACAGTGCCAGGCGTGATGGCTCACGCCTGCAATCCCAGCACTCGGGAAGCAGAGGCAGGAGGATTGCTGAGTTTGAGGCTTTCCTGGGCTACAGAGTGAGCTCAGGGCCAGCCTGAACTACAAAGTGAGACCCTGTCTCAAAAAAAAAAAAAAAAAAGATTGATAAATCTGGCTATGTAGAAATCTAAAATCTCTGTATAAAAAAAACCCAGATAAACCACCATAAATTAAGTTAAAAGACAATTGTCAAACTGAAGGCAATATCTGCACACAAATAAGATAAATGTGACTAATATGAAAAGATTCTCTTAAAGCTATAGGGAAAGAATACTCTAATTGAAAAATGGACAAATTATGTGACAAGGCAATTTAAAAAACAAAGCATACAGAAAGCCAATAAATATAGGGAAAGAAATCAACTTCTCAGTAACCCACCAAAACCCACTCCTCCCATGTGTACACACAAAAGTAACAAAGCATAAGCAAATAGTTTTCACCACTCAGATTAAGCAAGAACAAGCATGTGACTCATGTTATAACTGGGAAATGTCAAGACAGAACAACTGTCCTGGGGCACGAAAGCTTGATAGATACCACAAATTTTAAGGAGTGTGCCTTTTGCCTCAGCAGTACCACTTTGAGGAATTTTCTGATCAGGAGATAATTAAACATTCTGTGTGCGGTGCAAACCTATGTTCCCAAGGGTCTTTGGGAACATGCTGATATGTCCTTGAGGTAGAGCCATTAAAGATGAAGGTACGCCTCTGAAATGGGAAGTAGTCTCCAGCGTCTTAGTAAGTGGAAAAAATAAAGGGATTTGACAAAGTATATCTTATTTGTAATTTTTATTTGTTTAAATTACATAAAGCTCTATGTGCATGCATAAAAGAAATGTTGGGAAAGCAGTCCACCAAAATATTAGCAATCTCTCTGTGGTGGAGGTTTGGGTGGTTCTTAATGTCTTCTTTGTGTAGTTCTATATGACTCGAAACTTACAATCAGCATTTATCATTCAGTGCAGCTATTTATTTTGACAAATATTATTTGTTTCCATTTCCAAGAGGAATTCAGTTATATGTTCAATGTAATTTGAAATCTCTCCCTAGACAAGAGCTCAATCACAGGAAGTAGCCTCAGGGAGACAGGGATCCAACTGATAGATATGTTTGCCCAGGTAGTCAGATGAGGTCTGATTAGTGCTTGCTGGTTTGATTTAAAACCTACCATTTTGTTTCAATCTGTGAAACACTTGCTGACTGCCCTGTATGCCTTGGGCACCATACTAGATGCCCAGGTCTCTGCCTGTAAGAAATTGATTTAAAAAAAAAAACAGGTGGTGTCTAACACGAAGTGCCTGGAGCCTACAGCAGTGAGGAGGAAAGGTCTCTTCTTGCCAAAGTGTGGGAAGACCATAGAGAGGAAGGGTAGAGCCTTTCGTGAGAAGTTGAAGAACTGAAAAAGGACCTGTAGGCCAGGAGCTTTAGGCTGAGGGACAGTGCACTAAGGAAGCCTGGGAAGCTTGACCAAATCAGTGGAGATGTAACTACCAAAACTAGCATTAGGAGAGAAGCCTTAAATATTCGGAGATTTCACATGGTAAAATTTTTCTCTACAACACTGAAAAGTTGACAGAAAATAGTACATGAATCATGTCAGGGATGTGAACGTTGGCAGAACATTAGGAAAACATTAGAGAGATCCTTTGGAAGATTTGATGCTAATTCCTCCCGCAGCCAGCCTCACCCCCGGTTAGCTCACTGTGGGCCCACAGGTAATAATTCCATAACAAAATCTTGCGTGTGTGTTGAGCTGTATTATTATTAAAATATGATAGAACCAGAAGAGACAGCGTGTAATAGTGCAGCATTTGACCCTTGTGGGATTGATTACATGTAGCTCATGTAAGCACATTGTTTAGTACTGCACATTCGTTATTGCATGTTGGCACCCTAAAGTAATAATACTCAATATATCATATGTCGATATTCATGTATGGTCCCTCGAGAGCCAAGCAGGCTCTTGTGCTGCAGGTAAAACCTTATTTTTAAAATACATTTTTAGAGGGGAAGATTGAGATGTGGTGCGAGGTGTCCCTGCCATCCATATTCCTCTCTGTGGACAGCAGGGGGAGGGTCTGCCATTTACCCATCCTTCTTTCCTTCAGCATTCTTCAGCCCTCTGAGCTGTTTTCAGTTAAGTAGTCTTATTATAAATCGGTGTCACAATGAATTGTGCTCCTGTTATCAGCATTCTCAATGGTGAGGAAAGTTGTTGCTTCAGGTCAGTGTTCGCAAGATGCTGAGCTGCACTTGGGGTTATTGATTGGCTGATTATGAGGTTAGAAAGCTTCCACCAGTGTGTTCATGAACAGGCACTGTGCTTTTGTTGGGTATGGATACAAAAAAAAAAAGAAAGAAAAGAAAATTAGGTAACCTGTCCTCAAAGAGTTTACCCTGTTTGGGGAAAAAAAAAAAAAAAGACAATATTTATGTAGAAGAAATTATTCAGCAAGAAATTGAGATTGTAAATATGTAGCAAAGTGCAACGTTGTGTTTCCCTTGGCACCAAATGCCCACCAGTGCCTGGTCTGAATGTCTGTTTCCCCTCAGAATTCATCTGTTGCAACCCTAACCCTTAGTGTGATTGTGGTAGGATGCGGGATCTTTGGGGGGACATGTAGATCCTGAGAGGTCTCCCCTCGTGAGTGGGGGGAGTGTCCTTAAAGGGTCCTTAGAGACTGCCTTGTTCTTTCCGCCCTGTGAGGACATAGTAAGAAAGTACCTCCTGTCACCTCGTTGATCTCAGCCTTTCTAGCCTCTCCAACTAGGATAATAAATGTAGAAATAAATTCTCATTTATTTGTAAGCCACAAAGCTCATAATTTTTTGTTACAGGAGTTGATCTGATGACAGCATGTGAGAAGTAGGGAAAGCCAGTGTAGGCCTGCTTTAGGGACAGTGAGAAGAGTAAATGAGATGAGAAAAGATAAAAGACTTTTGCTGCTCAGAGAAAATCTCATCACAATTTAGTTTATGACCATTGACCATGTGGTCCTTGTAGATAATGTAGATAATTCACTTATATATCACCAGTGTCTAACAGGGTGCCAAACATATGGCCGTTCAATGCTTAGTGAACATAAATTAGGACTTAGGATTGTTCACTGGAC
>PVIC010044360.1:0-15042 GCA_004025085.1 Thryonomys swinderianus
AACAATTTCAAAAAATATCAATGTCACATAAGGCACCTTATGTCTATGAAGGATTAAACCAAGGTAAACCACTGTATGATCATGTCTGAAGAAAGACAAAACATGAGTACTGTATTTCTGCACCATGGAAGTGACAAAAAGTTTACCAAAGTAGGCTCTATAAGTGGTGGCTGTTCTTCATCTATCTAGAAGCCTTATCTTCTCTATTCCTCTAAGATTTACTAGGATACTCCATTAGAGAGTTACCCTCACTTCCTGACACTGCATATCTAATCCATTGTTAAGTCCTGCTTCTGTCAATTGTCCCCCAAACCCCCTAACATGGGCATAAACCTCATAATAATTTTTTAATACCATCTTACTGAGCTGTGTGACATGACACAGATTCTCTACAGCGTGTCAGTAAACTCCAACTGTGTATCTCTAATGGTTTGTGGCTGAAGGGCATTAATTAATACAAGCAAAAACTTAGCTTTAAAACATGTTTTAAAGTGGCTTCACATGGGCTGGAGATCTAGCTTAGTAGTTCCAGTGCCTGCCTGCCTGGCAAACACAAGGTCTTGATCTCGATTCCTGGAACCACATACCACAATGCAGGGTGTGGTGGCTCACACCTGTAATCCCAGCACTCTGGAAACAGAGGCAGGAGCATTGCTGTGAGTTCAAGAATAGGTTTGGGTGCAAAGTTAGACCCTGTCCCTAAATAAATAAATAGATAAATAGAATAAAATGACTTTAGGCGAGAAGTAGTTTTAGCATAGTAATTTTTCAACTGTATATCTTTTTGTGATAATACATGTTTATTTTGACCTAGAATATTTTTAAATTGATTTTATTGGTACATTTTATACATACATTATGGTCACATTAAACAATGAGAATGTGTACTCATCTATATTTCATGGAGAAATTTCAAATCCAAGTTTAGAATTCTTTGAATAAGTTTATGGCTATTAACAAAAATCTGTATTTCTTATAGCTCTCTATGAACAAGAGAGCCAGGTCCTGAAATTAGTCATGTTTACCTTTGTTGAAATCTCTGCTGACTGTCCAGTAGGCACAAGGATGATGATGAAGGTGAGCGGGTAGCAATGGGGACTAGCTGGAAAGTTGAGATTTTGCCCACACCATGCTTTAGGAGGAAAAGTATCAGCTTCACTGTCCATGTATTACTGTGGAAGCGTGTATTTTCCTAGAAAAAAATTATATATTGCCGGGCGTGGTGGCTCACGCCTGTAATCCCAGCACTCGGGAGGCAGAGGCAGGAGGATTGCTGAGTTCAAGGCTTGCCTGGGCTACATAGTGAGCTCAGAGCCAGCCTGAACTACAAAGCAAGACCCTGTCTCAAAAAAAAATTTATATATTGCAATATTCTCTATCAGCTTGCCTTTATAACTTATGACCAAAAAAAGAAAATGTCTAGTTCTCTAGGGAAAAGATCCTTATTTAGGGTTCTTCTTTACTTTAATACTCACATCTTCTTAAAGTTGTATAAATTGTTTTGAAATGCAAACAGAAATGATAGGTTCAAAGTCGAAGAAAGTGACTTTGATTTGGTGTTTCTTTGTAGCCTGAGGTGTTGCTCTCTAAGAAAAGGTATTCTGTGGCACTTCAGGTAAGGGTACTGAGCCCATAAATTCATTAGGAAGCACAGAGCATCCTCTCTGTCTTGTACAGGTCTCAGGTTTCAGTCTGTACCAGGAGACATACATCACACTCACCAGTGTGTCTCCAGGGCTGACTGAGGAAAGTGCAGAAAAACTACTATTAACAGGGGACTAATTACTTTCGGCTTAAATTAATTATTGGCCACTCAGGACTGGTGAGTAAGGGCCACACAGATGGCCTCTGGCTCAGTTCTCACCTTTGAGGAAAGAAATATTCTAGTGTGGTGCACATGACCGCATAAGATAACAAGAGGCAAGCCATTTCTGGTCTACTGGTCTTGAATTTACCATATTTGATAATATGTCATGAGGCTTATTTACCTTAGCACTGTAGGTACATTGTATTTTTTAGGGAAAACATGAATGATAGTCATTTGGGACAGAGGTCATTTCATGGTAGTCAGCATTAGCAGCAGAAAAGTCAAGCCAGGGACCTTTAAAATGCAATTCAGTAGAAAGAACAAGTCATGGATCACTGAGCAGGTGATAGAAGGTGTTTGTGAGGAATTTAGATTAGCACAAAATTCAACAAACCACAAGAACTGGGGAACAGAGAATGCAAGGTAACCTGGAGAGCAGGAAGCCATGATCACAGCAGGGTTCAGAAGAACACTAGGAGCTCCTGGACACTATGCTTCATGTAGGCAAGGACTGATTCACATTTTCTCTGTGTCTTCAGAAGTCAGCCATTGTCAAAGATATCAGTGACTTTTTGCTGAACATAATTAAGAAATTTGAGCTATAGTTCATTGGTGAAATAGCATGCTCTTGTAAAGAGCTCAGTATTGTTTTCAGAGTAGAAGTTTATCACCTCCTTTGTTAAACTGATTCTTAGATATTTAATTTATTGGATGCTATTGTGAAAAGAACTGATCTTCCAATTTCTCTCTCAATGCATGTATTGTTCATGTAAATAAAGGCTATTGGTTTTTGAGTGTTGACCTTGTAGTCAGCTATGCTACTAAATCTGGTGATTAAATCTAGCAGTCTTTTCATTGAGTTTTTAGGATCCTCTATATAGAGCATAATGTCATCAGCAAAACAGCTTAACTTCCTTCCTATTTTTATTATTTTATTTATTTCTCTTGTTTAACTGCTGTGGCTAATGTTTCCAGAACTATATTGAACAGGAGAGGTGGTAATGGACAGCCTTGCTCTACTCTGAAAATTATAGCATTCCAAAAGAGGAGATTGTAAATAATATCAGAAAATGGAAAGGCATTCTTTGCTCTTGGGTAGAAAAACAAATATTGCCAAAATGGCTATACTCCCAAAACTACTATGTAGAGTCAGTGCAATCTCAATTGAAATCCCAACAGTATATTTCACAGAACTAGAGAAAATAATCCAAAAATTCATCTGGAACCAAAAGAGACCTAGAATGGCAAAAGCAATTCTAGACAACAGAACACAGTGTGTGTGTGTGTGTGTGTGTGTGTGTGTGTGTGTGTGTGTGTGTGTGGTGTATCACAATCCTCAAATTGAAATTACTACAAAGCTGCTCTGATAAAAACAGCATGGTACTGTCAACAAAACCGACTTGAGAATGAATGGAATAAACTGGCAGACCCAAGAAAAACTTCAGAGATACTAAGCTATCTTATCTTTGACAAAGGAACCAAACACTTTCAATTAGAAGAAAGATAGCCTCTTTAATAAATGGTGCTGGGAAAACTGGATTTCAACCTGCCAAAGACTAAAGCTAGATCCATGTCTTTCACCATGTACTAAGCTAAAATCAAAGTGGATTAGATACCTAAATATTAAAACAAAAACACTAAACCTGCTGGGAGATGGGTTAGGTAGAACTCTTAGAGACATTGTCATAGGGAAAGACTTTATGAACAAAACCTCAGCAGCACAGAAACTCCTCCTCCTCCTTGTTCTCCTTCTTCTTTTTCTTCCTGGTACTGGGAATCAAACTCAGCCTCACCTGTGCCAGGTAGGCACTGTGTCACTGAGCTATATTCCAAGCCCTAACCTCAACTGGATGGTTCTGAGGTCTCTGGGAGAATAAGAGCCCAGTTTTTTCCAATGTTGGAAAAACTACAAACTGATTCAACTACTGACTAGAATGAACTGCCACAGTTGGTATCAAGAAGTGAGGCTGCCACTGCCATGCGTTCAAAGAAGGCCTGGGATCCCAGAACACTTTGAAGAGCTCCTCTGTATCTCTTGCATTAAGGCTGCAGCCCAAAACTCTGGCTTCAATCACTAGGCAACATTTTAACCACCTGGGACACCTCCCACGCCTATGAAATAAACATTTTGTTTATTTTCATAAACAAAATGTTTATGAAAATAAACATTTTGCAGCAAGGAAGGAGGTGAGTGATGCAGGAGGAGAAGAGAAGCATGGAATATCATTAGCAGGAATGAGAACCAAATAGGAAGCTCACATAAAGCAAATTTCACTTATTGTCCAAAACTTCTGTATTGTCCTCTACCTCTAGATGTATAGCATACTCTTAGTTTTTATTCATATCTCTTGCTTCCCTAGATTTATAGCACCCTCTAATGGCTCCACTGGAAGCATTTAACAGGCTACCACTTGGCCAAAGAAAAACCTAGAGAGAATTTAGCATTTTGAGCAGAACATTTAAGAAAACCATACTTGCTATATAGCAATACTATTTTAATATGGGCATTAATGGAAGAGAGAAGCCAGAATAAAATTGGAGACTTCCTACTCATTGCAACTGCTTCCTTCAAGAGGTAGTCAAAGTGAAAAACAGAGCAGAACTTTCAACAGTGCTCCAAGCTAATGAATCAAGTTTACAAGCTAATAATTAGAATTTAGGACTCATCAGGCTTTGATTGGAAAATCAAACAGTCAGAAGCATACCAAGTGTAAAATGATTGTTACTAAATCTCTAATCCAGCTTTAATTTATAGAATCCTTGTTTTATGGAGTGAATCAGCTACTAGTAGATACTCTGAGCTGAAATATAAATTTTACATATACTGTTGACATTCAAACAGAATTTAAAGTACTTGCTTAAAAAAACTACAAAAAGACCTTTTAACCACTAAATGTGATCCAAATATCAAAGTTGTCTATTATTAATATGCTCAAGAAAATAGAAAAAAACATGTTTAAAATTCATGGGGAGGCGGGGCATGGTGGCTCATGCCTGTTATCCCAGCACTCGGGAGGCAGAGACAGGAGGATTGCTGAGTTCGAGGTTTGCCTGGGCTACATAGTGAGCTCAGGGCCAGCCTGAAACTACAAAGCGAGACCCTGTCTCAAAAAAAAAAAATCATGGGGAGATACACATAAAGAATGGAAATATAAATATATGAAAAAATTGAATGTACATTCTGAAAATGAATATACAAGGTCTAAATTTTTTTTTTTTTGAGACAGGGTCTCGCTTTGTAGTTCAGGCTGGCTCTGAGCTCACTATGTAGCCTAGGCAAGCCTCAAACTCAGCAATCCTCCTGTCTCTGCCTCCCGAGTGCTGGGATTACAGGCATGAGCCACCGCACCCGGCACTGTGATATGTGGTATTGATGGCTGGTGGGCGTGAGTCTCCACACCCAGCATTGTATGTGGTTACTGGGGATTGAGCTCAGGACCTTGCACTTGCAAGGCAGGTGCCAAAACCACTGAGCTAACCCTCTGGCCCACAAGGTCTAAATTTTTTTAAAAAATTACTAGACTTAGAGGCAGATTAGACATAGTAGAAAATAAGTTTAGTGAAGTGGATGAGAGCTTAATGAAAATATCCAAATCAATATACAGAAAAAGAATAACAAAAATGAAAATAATAGAGGTATATAAGATCACATGATAAATCTAACACACACACACACACACACACACATGCACGAATGCATACACACTTCTGAAGTTCTAAAAGAATGATCATAGAGACCAGGAGAGAAATAACATATGAATAAATAATGGCCAATAATTTTCCAAAGCTGATGAAATACATTAACACTTCATTCTCCTTATTTAAAAAACTTAATGGACCCCAACTAGTGCAGCTAAAATAGGATAAATATAAGTAGGAGAAAACTAGATTCATTGTGATAAGACTGCAAAAATAAAAGAAAAAATTTAGAAACAACCATGGTGCTGGAAAAACTGGATTTCAGCCTGCCAAAGATTAAAGCTAGATCCACGTCTAGCTTTATTTGTTTAATATATGTTAGATTAGCAAAACCCACAGGATTGAATATAGAAAGAGATAGAAATTTAGTATGATAGATCAGCTCAATTCATGTGATTATCAAGGCTTAGAAGGCCCATGATCTGCTGTTTGTAAGCAAAATAGTATATATTCAATCCAACTCAAAAGCTTAAGAACCAGGGTAAAGAATAGTTTAAATCATAGTCCAATCCAAAAGTCCAAGAAACAAGAAGAAAATAGTGTAAGTTTAAGTCTGAATTCCAAGAATGCCAATATACACAGGAAGAAGATGAATACCAAAAGTCCAACAGAGAGTGAATTCACATGTTCTCTTCCTTTCTTTTCTTTTCTGTTTATCTTTTTTTTTCTTTTTTAGTTTTGTAGTTCAGGATGGCCCTGAACTCACTATTTAGCCAAGGGCATCCACAAAATTACAGCAATCCTCCTGCCTCTGTCTCCTGAATGCTAGGATTACAGGCATGAGCCACCATGCCCAGAACTCTGGTATATGGTGCCAGGGTTTGAATTTGAAACCTTGCACTTGCCAGGCAGGTGCTGGAACCACTGAGCTAAATCCCTGCCTTTTCTTTTCTATTTGAGTGCTTAATAGATTGGATAATGGCTATTCACACAATGTAGGTAACCTTTTTCTTGGTCTAGGGGTTTACCTACAAAAGGACAGCAATTGAGAACTGATACATTAAATAAAACTAGAAAATTAGAAGGTAATAAAAAGGCACTGTAAAATATTGAAATAATGACTTAGCAAAAAGTACAACAAATAGAAATTCATAACTATGTAGCAAATATCTGTATTTACATATGTGTGCTCTGTGTGATATGTAACATATTGAAGCATTTGTGTAATGACTAGGAAAATAAAATCAAGGATGTATTTTTGTCTGGTGAATAAGTTGTGAAATGTTAAAAAAAAAAAACTGAAAGCAAACAATCTCTAACCCAATTTTTTTTTTTGAGACAGGGTCTCGCTTTTGAGTTCAGGCTGGCCCTGAGCTCACTATGTAGCCCAGGCAAACCCCGAAATCAGCAATCCTCTTGCCTCTGCCTCCCGAGTGCTGGGATTATAGGTATGAGCCACCATGCTTAGCTCTAATCCACAATTTTATATTCAGTGCAAATACCCTTCAATAATGAAAATTTTAAAAATATTTTCACATAAACAAAAACAAAATTTACTGTCAATAAATATAAACTGAAATAATTATGACATTTTTTATAAATGTCCAAGATAATATTTCAAAAAGGACCAAAGAGCAATGAAATGTTGAGTATGCAAGTAAGTATAAATGCTTATTGACTGAATATTGAATGTACAAATAGTGGTAGCAAGTCAGGTCTGAAGTATATGTAGAACTAAAATACATAATAATAATATAGGACTAGGGGGAGGCAAACGGAGTTTAAGTATTCTGAAATTTTTTTTATTATCAGAAAAAAGTCAAAATGATGTTATAAAATGAACTATAATAGAGTTAGAAAAAGAGCAGAATAAGGAGATATCAAGAAATAGAAATAAATGAAACAGAAAACAACATTGTAGACATTAAAAGATTAATAATGAATGGGCAGGAGATTTAGCTTAATGGTTTCGGTGACTGCCTAGCAAGCACAAGTTCCTTAGTTTGATTCCCGACAACCACATACAATGATACTGGGTGTGGTAACTCACAGTCACAGCAATCAGTACCACATATCACAATGCCAGGCATGATGGCTCATGCCCATAATCCCAGCACTCAGGAGGCAGGGGCAGAGGATTGTTAAATTCGAGGCTTACTTGGGCTACATAGTGACCTCTGAACTGCAAACTGAGGCCCTGTCTCAAAAAAATAATAGTAATAAATGATATCATAGTCATCTATTTTGAACTATTGAACAAAATGAAGATTTTCCTTAAATGTACAACTTACTGAAACTGTAAGAATAAAAAAATCTGTAAAATTTTAGTGAGTAGAAAACCTGTTTAGCCCTATGCTATGGTAGTTTTTTTCTGAAAATATATGTCCACCTGGAATCTATGAATATGGTCTTATTTGGAGCAGGACTTTCATAGCATAGGTAAATTAAGAATTTTTAGATGATATACTAGGTTATCAGGGTGAGCTCTAAATCCAATAAGAAAGGCAAGGAAGGATTGACTTTGGAATTCTATGGAGGATGTGTGGCCATGATAACCCACTGACTTCAGAGTTTCTCCACAGCTGTACAGGAATACATTTCTAGTATTTAAATTCGTCACATTTGTGGGAACTTGTTTTGTTTAGCACAGGAAAGCTGTTTTGAAATTGACTGTATCTGTTAAAATCTCACAGAAAATCTATTATCAGATTGCTTCACTAGAGAATTCTTGTAGATATTTCAGGGGAAAAAAATAACACTAGTGTAATTCATTTGATCTTAGCCAAAAGGCAGAGAAGCAATAACATTAGTCTAATTCAAACTCTTCCAAATAATAGAAAAAAGAGGAATTATTTGCCATTCATTTTATAAATCCCAGATAAACTTGATGAAGAATTGAGAGTGGTCGGGCATGGTGGCTCATGTCTGTAATCCCAGCACTCGGGAGGCAGAGACAGGCGGATTGCTGAGTTTGAGGCTTGCCTGGGCTACATAGTGAGCTCAGAGCCAGCCTGAACTACAAAGCAAGACCCTGTCTCAAAAAAAAATAATTGAGAGTGATAATAGAATATGATAAAACCAATCTTTCTCATGTGCAAAAATACATAAGTCATAAATGAAAATTAACGAGTCAAACCACAATTTGTTCTAGGAATGTTAAGAGTGAGTTTAGAATGTCCATGCTTAATTTATATAGGATCTAAAGTGGGCAAACCTAATGTAAAGCTTTTAAAGGTTTAATCCTTTAAAAATATTCAAAAATAGGACATGAATGATTCCTATTTTGATAATATCTTTTTCTTGACTTGTTGATAATAAAGATGTGTAAACAATCTATATGTGAACTCATAAAATTGGTCATGGTTTCCTTTTGATCAAGATGGTTTCTTTATTGCCACTGTAGAAAGCCATGATCTCTCTCAATTTCACATCTGAACTGAGTCACCATCCTAGAAACCTTTGAATGAAGGGAAAGCAGGGTCTACTTGGGAAAGGACATTACTACATTTCCAAGGGTGTATACCAGTATTCTTTGCCTTTCCCTACCAAGTTGTAGTTATTTATCAGGTTCATTTTGAGGGGGGGTGGGGGAGATGGACAACTTATGACTTACAGTAAATACCTAGTACTGGCTCCAAAATACTGAGAGTTCCTGAATCACCTGGTAGTCCAGTAATCAAGGGAGTGAAGTAACAAATGGATATTCAGACTAGGTTTGTCCAGAAGGTCCTGAACCTAGCATAAGGATGCTTCCTTATTCCCATAATGCAGAACTTGAATATACATTTCTAGATCTGAGAAGAATTGGCTACTCTGGTAGGAAAGGAAAAATGGAAATGCCTAAAACTAATGACCTATGTCAAAATAATAATAAAAACTAAATCTGTATGACATTCCTGGAGAAATTAGTTTATCACCAAAGGCTTCAGATATGTAGAGTTGATAATTATTATTATATTTCCATTAAGCTAGCACATTTTATCTGTTCAGGATACAAATGAGATTTTTAGTATGACAATGAATCATCAGAAGTTTAATCAAGATGTGATTCCAGCTACAGGTGCTGCTTCAGATGCAATGTCTATTGGATCAAATCAACACGTCTTCATACCTGCCTTGAAGTAACAGATAATAAAGAAAAATTTTCTCTGTATTTATTAATAAACTTTTATCAATGTCTTTTAAGTAGCAAACAGTTATATCCTCCATAGTTTTGCCTAAGAGACCTGTCAAGTTTTACTTTTGATAATAATTTCTCCATCTCCATGGCATATTTTATCATACTATTCAGAAAAATATTATGCTGGCCCCCCCATATTATGATGTTATACTGAATGAATTTAGTGGAGGATCGGCACATAGTTCAGATAACCAGGTAAAATATATTCCAGAAAGTGGGAAATATCAGTATCTTTTATGTCTATGAATTTTTTGAGATTATATTGCCAGCCATTTTGTTTTCATATTTTAATGATGAATTTTTACATGCATAATATTTACAAATAGCTGGTAGAGGACTCCTTTTTTAATTTGAATCTTTATTGGTACATTATATATACACATCACAATCATGCTTAACATGGAGAACTTGTACCAGCATGTGACATGACTTCTCATTTTTGCCCTTCCCCCACCCCCTATAACACTCTGTCTGTATATACATAAGCTTTGTTTCTTTTTTAGCATCAATTTTATTCTTTCACATCATTCCTTATGCCTAAACTGTTTCGCTATGAGTATTTACTATTTCTCAATATCTATCATACATTCTAGAACACATTTTCAACCTCAATTTCTCATACCAGAGAAAAGATGTGATATTTATACATCTGTGACCTATTTATTTCACTTATGAGTATGTCCTTAAGGTACATCTATTTGAGCACAAAAGACTAAGGTTATCATTTTTATGGTAGAGTAATACTCCATTTTATAAAAACCCCAATTCTTCTTTGCCAAGTCTCCAGTGGATGGGCATTTGGGTTGTTTCCAAGTTTTAGCTATCGCGAACTGAGCTGCTATGAATATGAGTGCACATCTGTGACTCTGATATGAGTCTTATAATTCTTTCATATATATCCCTTGCAGGGAAATAGGGTCAAATGGGACCATTCATCCTAGTTTTTTTTTTTTTTTTAAGACAGGGTCTTGCTTTGTAGTTCAGGCTGGACCTGAGCTAACCGTGTAGCTAAGGAAAGCCTCAAACTCAGCAATCCTCCTGCCTCTGCCTTCTGAGTGCTAGGATTATAGGCCTAAGCCACCACACCTGGCACATCCTAGTTTTTTGAGGTATCTCCACACTGATCTCCATAATGGTTGTACCAGTCTACATTTCCACCAAAAGTGGAGAAGGGTTCCTTTTTCTCCACAGCCTCTCTGGCATTTGTTCCCAGCTAATTTTGAAGTAGCAGCTATTTTTTGTGGAGTGAGATGGAATCTAAGTGTTGTTTTCATCTGCATTTCTTGAATGACCAATGAAGTTGAGCATATCTTTATATGCTTTTTAACTGCTTTTACATCCTCATCTGAAAAGTGTTTGTTCACTTCAGAGGCCCATTTTTGAATGGGGTCTTTAAATTGGGGTGTGTGTGTGTGTGTGTGTGATTTTTAAGCTCTTCATATTTTCTAAATAGAAGCCTTTGACTGAAAAACAGTTAGTAAACATTTGTTCTGATATTGGTTATTGCCTTTATGCTCTGCCACTGGATATGTTTGCTGTGGAGAAACTTTTTAATAAGATGAGATCACATTTTGTTGATTTCTTCTGCTAGTTCTCATGCTATAGAGGTTTTGTTCAGATAGTCTTTCCCTAAGCCAGTGTCTCCCAAAGTACTGGTTAACCTGTTTCGCAGCAGATTTAGAGTCTCTGTTTTAATATTTAGGTCTCTAATTCATTTTGATTTTGGTTTAGTGCATGGTGAAAGAGACAGATCTGTCTTCAGTCTTTGGCAGTTTAAAGCCCAGTTTTTCCAGCATCATTTGTTAAACAAACTATTTTTCTTCGCTTGATAATGTTTGGCTCCTTAGTTAAAGATGAGATGGCTTAGTGTATCTAGAGTTGTTTCTGTATCTTCTGATCTGTTCCACTGATCCTCAGGTCTTTTTCTTTGCCACTACCCTGATGTTTTTATTACAGTGGCTTTGTAGTATAATTTCAAATTTGGAATCATAATACTGCCTGCCATGTCCTTGTTTCCTAGAATTGTTTTTGCTATTCTAGGTCTCTTGTGGTTCCAGATTTATTTTTGGAATATTTTCTCTAGATCTGTGAAATATGCTGTAGGAATTTCAATCAGGATTGCATTGAATCTATATAATAATTATGGGTGCATATCCATTTGGTTGATATTGGTTCTTCCTACCCATGTACAAGGGACTTATTTCCATTTTCTGATGTTCTCTTCAATTTCCTCTTTCAGAGTGTTACAGTTTTCAGAGTACAGATCTTTCACCTCCTTTGTTAGATTGATTCCTAGATATTCCATTTTTTAATGCTATTGTAAAAAAACCTGACTCCCCAATTTCTCTCTCAATAATTTTGTTATTTGTGTATAAAATGCTATTGAGTTTTAAGCATTGACCTTGTATCCAACTACGTTACTACATTTGGTGGTGAAGTCCAGCAGATGTTTGGTGGAGTTTTTAGGATATTCTATATAGAGTATCATGTCATCAGCAAATAATGACAGTTTAACTTCTTACTTACCTATCTTTATTCTTTTTTCTTCTCTTGTCTAGTTTCTGTGGATAATATTTAGAACACTATATTGAACAGGAATGGTGATAATGGACATCCTTGTCTTTTTCTTGATCTTAGAGTGAAAGGTTTCAGTTTTTGACCATTCAGAATGGTGTCGACCTTGAGTCTGGTAATATAGTGTATTGTGTTTATTGATTTACATATGTTGAAACATCTTTGCATCCCTAGGATGAATCTAACTTGGTCAGGGTGTATGATCTTCTTGATAATTCTCTGTATTCTGTTGACTAGTATCTTATTGAAGATTTTTACATCAATGTATATTAGGAAGATTGGCCTGTAGTTCTTTTTTCCTTGGGTCTTTTTCTACTTTTGGAATCAAGGTAATGGTTGCTTTGTGAAATGAATTTGGGACCACTGCTTCCCTTTTAATTTCATTAAAAAGTTTGAGAGATAGTGGCATTAACTCTTCATCAGAAGTATTGTAGAATTCAGTGGTAAAGCCTCCAGGACCAGGGCTTTTCTTTGTTGGTATGCTTTTTTGTTTATTACATTTTCAATATTATAGATTGATATTGGGGTGTTTAACTATTTTATATGCTGTTTAACTTTTTTATATGCTTCATTCAACTTTGGAAGTTCATTATATGTCTAGGAATCTATCCATTTCTTCTGTTTTCCATCTTATTGGAGTACAAATTTTCAACATAGATGTATGTTATCCTCTGGACTTCCACTGGATCTGTGGTGATTTTCTCTTTTTCGTTCCTAATAGTATTGTTTTGAGCCTTTTCCTTCCTTTGTTTGATAATGCTGGCTAAGGGTCTTTCAGTTTCATTGATCTTTTCAAAGAACCAACTGTTGGATTCATTGATTTTTTTTGTATCATTCCCTTAGTCTCCATTAAATTAATTTCTGCTCTAATCCTTATGATATCCTCTTAGTTTTGGATTTTTCTTGCTCCTCTTTTTCTAGTAACTTTAGGTTCAGCATTAGATTGTTTATTTGAGCTTGCTCTATTTTCCTGGTGTGGGTGTTCACTGCTATAAATTTCCCTCATAGAACTGTTTTCATTGTGTCCCATAAATTCTTGTCAGTTTTACCAAGGTTATCATTTAATTGTAAAAACTGTTTAATTTCTTCTGTGACCCATTGGTTAGTTAGTGGAGTGTTGAACTTCCATGTTATTCTGAGGGTCTTGGAATTTCTTTTGCTATTCAGTGCCAGTTTCAAGGCACTATGGTGTGACAGTATACAGAGGATAACTTCAGTTCCTTTGCATTTACTTAAACATGTTCTGTGAACTAATATGTGGTCTCTTTTGGAGAATGACCCATTGGCAGCTGAAAAGAATGTGTATTCTGATTTTGTTGGATGCAGTACTCTGTAGGCATCTATTAAGTCCATTTGTTTAAAGGTTTGGATCAGTTCAAGTATTTGATTATTGATTTCTTCATCCAGTTTATCTGTCTAGTTGTGACAGCAAGGTATTGAAGTCTCCTACTACTATTCTATTAGTGCTTATCAGAATTTTCATAGCCATTAATATTTGTTTTACATGGTTGGATGGATTGGAATTTGTTGTGTAAATATTTAAGAATGTCATCTCTTTCTCTTGGATTGTTCCCTGTAGAAGGATGTAGTGTCCTCCTTTGTCTGTTAATCAGTTTTGGCTTGAAATCTATTTTGTCTGCAAATAGGATAGCCACTCCTTTTTTCCTGTCACATGGAGAATTGTATGTCATCCTTTTTCTTTCAGTCTGTGGCTTTTTTCTGAATTACATGTGTTTTTTGTATGCAGCCTATTGTAGGATCTTGTTTCTCAATCCAGTCTGCCAGTCTATGTCTTTTAATTGGTGCATCGAGGCCATTGTTATTAATCATCATGACTAATACGGACCAATTCAGAGCTTTCATGATGTGTTTCTGTTTCCTTTTTTTTTTTTTTTTTTTTTTTAGCAATGTTTCCCTGCCTCCTCTGCATTTCCAAAATCCTGTCCAAAATCAGTTCTTACAACATTTCCAGGAATTTGACCAGTGGTAGTATTACAGGTCAAGCAGAATGAATCATCCAGATATCAGGGTATTTGTTTCAACTCCTATTTTTGGGATAGTATCCAAGTGTGTACTGACTTTTCAACACTATGGTCTGTTCTCAGCCAGAGACCCAGGCAGTCATTGCATTTTTCTGTTTCTTATTGTAGGAAGGGAGCATGGCTCAGGCTCTCTGCTCTAAAGCTTTTGCTTTAAGCAGCTTCTGATTCTGTCCTACTCTTATTTGCAGTAGTTCTGGTTATATTTGGTCAACACTGATTGAACTGATGGTTATTCTTGTTTGGAAGCCTAGAATTTCACAGATATAGGACTTATCTCCTTAGTCTTTGGTACATTGTTTTGTTTCTCATCTGCAGTGATACTGGACTTATATTTGAGCCAAACTATATATATATTTTTTAATTTTCAAAGTTATATCTATTATTACCATGCGTTTGAAATACAGGAGATATTCTCGTAGGAATGTTGTGCTATCTTAATACCATTATTTTTTGGTTATACCAAATCATTAGTTTGGGTAAAATCTACTAATATCCAAATTATGGTGAAGATTAGCCAGTGCATAATTTTTTGATCATAGTCCTTTCAAAGATCATTATGACTTATTTTTCTGTACTTTTGTGTTACAAGAATATATCCACAGATGCAGAATAATTTTCATTTTTAAAATGGTAATTGAAAGGATACCTTTTGAAGTATGAACTATGCATAGGATCTGTATGAGTGAAATAGCTAAAATAAATTGGTTTTTGATTATAGGAGTTGTTTACTGAAAATGGATTTGGGTAATGTGGAAATTCTCATGAGAAACTCAAAAGTTTTTACAATGGGGAAATTTTTA
>PVIC010044361.1:0-15018 GCA_004025085.1 Thryonomys swinderianus
AAAAAATTGGGAGGGGATGTAGCTTAGTACAGAGGCCTTGGATTCAGTGTCCATTATGGCTAAATGAATTTCTTTCCTTATAAATGAATACATTTTCATTATAGAAAAATCAGAAGACAGACAAAAACAAAGTAAAATTTTAAACACTCATAGTGCCATCTTCCATGGCCAGCAACTGTTAACTTCTTCGGGTACAGGGTGGGGAGTGGGTGGTGACACTTTTCACTTTTACAAAAGGAATTACAAATTGGGCGTGGTGGCCCATGCCTGTAATTCCAGTGTTTAGGATACTGAGGCAGGAAGATTGCCTTGAGTGTGAGGCCAGAATGAACTACATAGCAAGAGCCTGTCTCACAAAAACCCCCCAAAACCAAAAATCAAAACAAAACTGGAATTACAGCATCCCTGTGTGCGCTGCTTTTTAAACAGCACACAAGTGTTTCTTCACAGCTACCATTTCTTCTGCAAGGTTTTTAGTGAATGCAAAATATTCTGCATTGTGGATATTTTGGAGTCTGCAGACATTTAGGTGGTTTTAGTTTTACCTTCTTGAAATAGAGCTGAAGTGAACATTTCTTTTTTGTAACTACAGTTTTCCTTATGTTCTTCACTTCTTTTTGCCATGGAACAGGTAGCCTTGACTGTCAGGTTGGTTTTACCTGTTCCTGAACTTTCTTACATTTTGTTTTGTTGTGTTCTATTTTGTATTGTTTTGTTCTGTTTTGTTTTGTGAGTCAGGGTCTCACTTTGTAGTTCAGGCTAACCCTGAACTCACTCTGTAGCCCAGGCTGGCCTCGAACTCAGCAATCCTCCTGCCTCTGCCTCCGGAATACTGGGATTATAGGTATGAGCTACCCACCACACCTGCTTCCTGAACCTTCTTATACAGATTTCTCAGTTGATTTCCAGGTAGATCTAGCCAGTTGCTCTTTTGTCAGCAAAGCATGAAAATTTCTGTTTCTCCATACCCACAGCTCTTTGTCCATTTTAATTTGTTCTATAACTGCTGACCCAACAGACCAAAAACATCGCACTAAAAAGTATTCCTCAGTTGTTAGTGAGGAAAGTTACAAACTTTCCTTCATTGATCATTTATATCTCTTCTCTTAATAAATTATGTTTCATATTCTGAGCCTTTTAGTTTATTCACTTTTTTCCCATTGATTTATTTTTAAATGAATGAGTAACATACATATATAAGTTCCAGTTGATTTTGCTTGTTATTTCTGTTCCTTCCTTTTCTTTCTTTCTTTCCTTCTTTTTTTTTTAATGCTAGGAACTGAACTCAAGACCTCACACTTACTAGGCAGGTGGATCTACTACTGAGCTACATCCCTGGCCCCCTTTCTTTTTTTTTAGTTTGAAGATATTTTAGCTTATAAGTAACCAAGTCTATCACTTTTTTCCTTACAGTCTTACACCTGTGAAATCATGCTTAGCAACCCTTCTCATTTCCATGACTACATAAATATCTCTACATATTTCTCCTATAATTTCATTGCATTTTTAATGTTTAAATTTTTTGAAGTGGACGTTTAGCATAATTTCATATTAATTCTAAATGACTAATATTTTATCACATGGATATAGTTCATTTAATGCTCACATTGTTGAATATAACATATTTTCACTATACAAATGTAATTGTGGTAAACATTCTTCTTCCTAAACTTTTCCTCCCAAATCTTTATTTCTTTAGAATGGGTTCCTGGTATTAGTGTTACTGAGTCAGCGGATATGGACTATTAATACCAAATTGTGTTCCTCTTGGCCAGCAGTTTTGCCAGTAATGTACAGAGAAAGTGATTTTTTTTTTTTTGAGACAGGGTCTCACTTTATAGTTCAGGCTGGCTCTGAGCTCACTATGTAGCCCAGGCAAGCCACCGTGAACTCAGCAATCCTCCTGTCTCTGCCCCCCGAGTGCTGGGATTACAGGCGTGAGCCACCACACCCGGCACTGTGGTATGTGGTATTGATGGCTGGTTGGCATGAGTCTCCATGCCCAGCATTGTATGTGGTTACTGGGGATCGAACTCAGGACCTTGCGCTTTTGAGGCAGGCTCCGGAACCACTGAGCTAACCCTCCGGCCCAAGAAAGTGATTTTTAAGAATTATCATTTTGTTTTTCCAGAAGTCTGAGTGGATGACTACAACCTGTAACCATGCACTTTATGCCATTTGTGATGTGTTTACCCAGTTCTATGAAGCTTTGAATGAAGTGCTTCTTTCTGATGTATTTGCACAGTTGCAGTGGTGTGTTAAACAAGGTATTTAAGTCTTTAGACATTTTATTACATAGTCTTAACAAGAGTTTAATTCTTTCTATAAAAGCACTGGTATAGGACCAGGGATTTAACTCTGTGGTTCCAGCATCTGCCTTGCAAATGCAAAGTCCCAGTTTAATCCTCAGTACCACACACCACAATGCTGGGTGTGGTGGCTCACACCTGTAATCCCGGCACTCGGGAGGCAGAGGCAGGAGGATTGCTGAGTTTGAGGTTTGCCTGAGCTACATAGTGATTCAGGGCCAGCCTGAACTACAAAGTGAGACCCTATCTCAAAAAAAAGGGAAAAAAAAGTGTAGGTATAAAAATAAAGAGTACATTATACAATTTAACTGGTGACAATGAGTATTTTAAAATTTAATTAGAAAAAACAAAACTCCTAGCACTCAGGAGGCTGGGGCAGAAGGACTGCCATGAGTTCAAGGCCAGCCTGGACTACATAGCAAAGCTCTGTCTCAACAAACCAAAAATAAGCTGTGCATAGTGGCTGACGCCTGTAATCCCAGCACTCAGGAGGCAGAGGCAGGAGGATTGCTGAGTTCAAGGCTTGCCTAGGCTACATAGTGAGCTCAGAGCCAGCCTGAACTACAAAGCCAGACCCTGCTCAAAAAAAAGAAATAAAGAAATTTAATTGGAAACAACACTGGTTTTCAGCTTTTAAAGTACTTTTTATCGCTTCTCAGCCTTTTGGCTAAGATAAAGTGTAAAGTACTTCTTTTGGGTTTTGGGGGAGACGGGAGGTTGAGCTAGAGTCTTGCTATATATAGTCCAGGCTGGCCCTTAACTCACTATGTATTCCAGGCTAGCCTCAAACTCACCTGCGTCTGCTTCTCAAGTGCTGGGATTACAGATATGCACCTCCATGCCCAATTTATAAAGTACTTCATTAATCCAGAATGTGTTTATATTTTAAAAGATGTACCTTGTGGATTTTGCTATTCTACTTCTCTCTATTTGAAATTTTGTGTAGTAAAATTTTTTTGTATGTGCTTGTGCAGTCAAGGCAATGGACTTTCTTTGTTGGGGCAGTTAAGGTAACTAGAGGAATGTAACTAGTGGAATAAATCTACATTCCATAAAATTTTAACTTAAAGCTAGGTTGAATTCAGTTACGTTTTGTTCTTTTGGTTTGTTGTTGTTGTTGTTGTTGTTGTTGTTGTTGTTTTCAGACAGGGTCTCGCTTTGTAGTTCAGGGTGGCCCTGAGCTCACTATGTAACCCAGGCAAGCCTCGAACTCAGCAATCCTCCTGCCTCTGCCTCCCAAGTACTGGGATTGCAGTCATGAGCCACCATGGCTGGCATTGTGGTATGTGGTACTGATTGCTGGTGGGCATGAGTCACCACATCCGGTACGGTGTATGTGGTTACCGGGGATTGAGCTTGGGACCTTGCACTAATGAGGCAGGCACCGGAACTACTGAGCTAAATCTCTGGCCCTCAGTTATGTTTTTTAAATAGTGACTCAGCTTTAAAATAAATGATGAAATAACTAATGCTAGGTAGTAAAAATTGGAAATGTAGTAGGTGATTAAATTTTTAGAAACATTGGGCTAATATTTTCTGTCTTACTTTTTCCTATACATGAGCCAGTTAATTAAAATAGCAGAAGACTTTGTATCCACAATAAAGCTATGCTAAATCATTCTACCTCTTAATAACATACTTAAACTGTAAGACTCTTACTGCTTTCTGTAGCCTTGCTCCCTTAATTAAAAGCCTATAAATCCTTCAGCTGTTGTCTCCACCTTACCTTAGGAAATATCTGGCTCCTCCTTGGTATCAAAACAACAGCTCAGTTTTAATGACAAATACCCTTATATTAATTTGCAGATAATGAACAGTTGGCTCGGTCAGGTACAAATTGCTTAGAAAACTTAGTAATTTCCAGTGGAGAGAAATTCAGCCCTGATGTCTGGGATGAAACATGTAACTGTATGATGGATATTTTCAAGACCACCATTCCACACGTGTAAGTGTTAATACTAAGGTTATCATTTTTTTCATGTGCTGAGTAGATGTCTTAAAGTTGCTGCTTGCTTTTTGTGTTGATCATTGTCCTTTTCTTCTGTTCCCTTCAGTTTGCTGACATGGAGACCTGTAGGAATGGAAGAAGATTCATCAGAAAAACATGTGGTAGGGGTTTTGTCTGAACCTTTTTTGTTGCTATTTTTTCTTATTCTAATAAAAGATCACTCATCCTATTCAGCTTGTACTTTTTCGATGAGAAGTCAATAAAAAGATATAAGATCTAAGGAAGTCTCTTCAGCCGGTAAAAAGTTTGCCTTCTCTTTGTGTGCTTATGCACACCCCACACAATTGGAATGAAAGACCACTTGGTACATAACAGATTGACACTGTATTTTTCCATAATCTTAAATTCTTAGAAAAAAGCCTTTTCAATGGCTACACAATTATTATAGTTTCTTGGGTGTTGTTGTTGTTGTTGTTGTTGTTGTTGTTGTTGTTGTTGTTGTTTGAGACAGGGACTCGCTTTGTAGTTCAGGCTGACCCTGAGCTCACTAGGTAGCCCAGGCAAGCCTGGAACTCAAATCCTCCTGCCTCCGCCTCCTTAGTGCTGGGATGACAGGCGTGAGCCACCACGCCAGTCACTGTGGTATGTGGTGTTGATGGCTGGTGGGCATGAGCCACCACACCCAGTATTGTTGTATGTGGTTATTGGGGATCGAACCAGGGACCTTGCACTTGCTAGACAGGCACCAGAACCACTGAGTTAAATCTCCAGCCCCAAACATTCTCTGATTTTCAACTCTGGCTATCAAATAAAAAGAAAAAAAAACTAGCTACTAGATTCCTTTTTCTCTTTATTTTAAAATTGACAATTGAATCCAGGATATTATATTCCTGGGCTACATCTCCAGCTCTTTTTTAATTTTTATTTTTAAACAGAACTTTACAAAATTGCCCGAGCTAGACTCAGACTTTTTTGTCCTTCTCTCTTAGCTTTCTGAGTAGGTAGAATTACAGGCATGCAACAAACAGTAGGCCAAGCACTCCTGATTTACTTTTGAACTTAATCCTATAAAAATTTGTTACATTCATTGTTACATTATAATGTAGAGAAATAGCCTTGAGTTTTTATAGGAAATTGTGAATTGTTAATGGGGCAAGGGCATAATTGAAATCTTCCCCCCACACACACACCCTGTGTGTAGCCTTTGAGGAGTCCATTTACTTAGCTGAACAAGGAACTCAAATTCAAACTGAGCCTGCATTGGTCAGAGTCACATCTCTGCCTATCTGTGGATGAAGAGAAATGAGTTTTGTTTTTCTGTGGTTTACACTTAGGATGTGGACCTGGACCGCCAGTCTCTAAGCAGCATAGATAAAAATGCCTCGGAGAGGGGCCAGAGCCAGATCTCCAACCCAACCGATGACAGCTGGAAGGGTAGACCATATGCAAGTAAGGCTACTTTTATTCTCTGTTTCCATTTGTGTGTTACTTATTGCAAATAGAAGACATATTTTCATCATCCAGATGTTCAGAAAGCACCCAGGGGTGAACAGGTTGAGCCTTCTTCCTCCACCGTGCCTCATCCTGCTTGTGCTCTCCTCTGTCAGCAGTGTTGCTGGCTCATCAGTGCTGCGTTTTATCCCTTGTCACTGACGTGTACTTCCCTGCCACTACAACTAGTGCTGCATTGAATAACAATACATATGTTATTGGCTAGTTTATTTAGGAATTTTTCAGAAATCAAATTTTAAGATCAATGAAACAGCATTTGCCACTTGACAGGTATTTCTAGATTTCTGTCCATTAGGTCGTACCTAATGGATATATGATCTTTGGCAACACCTACATGTCTCTGAAGTAATATAATGTGCAATTTCCCTTTTTTTTTTTTTTTTTGTTTGGGTTGGTTGGTTGGTTTGTTTGAGACAGTCTTACTACATAGTTCAGACTATCCTTGGACTCATTATGTAGGCCAAGCTGGCTTTAAACTCACAGCCATCATCCTGCTTCAACCTCCAGGGTACTGAGATTACACACATATGATCATGCCTGTCTAATTTGTAGGTTTCTAATTATGATTGACATTCTTTTTAAGAACACTCCTATGTTTGGCCAGGGAGATAGCTCAGTGGTTTCAGTGTCTGCCTCACAAGCACAAGGTCTGAGTTTGATCCTGGTACCACACACCACAATGCCGGGTGTGGTGGCTTACACCTGTAATTCCAGCACTTGGGAGGCAGAAGCAGGAGAATTACTGAGTTTGAGGTTTGCCTGGGCTACATAATGAGCTCAGGGCCAGCCTGAACTATAAAGCGAAACCCTGTCTCAAAAAAAAAAGAACATTCCTATTTTCTATGAATTATATTGCTAATCTCTGCTCATCTGTAACAATTATTGATGCTTATTGTTTGAAGGAACCTCTTATAGCTTAGAAATCCTTTTTTAGGCTGGGGATTTAGCTCAGTGGTGCAGTGCCTGCCTTGCAAGAGCAAAGTGCTGAGTTCCTGGTACCAAAAAAAAAAAAATTATTTTAACAGTTTGTTTCAATGCTGCTTGTGGTATTGTGGGTTTTTGGCAGGGTTTTTGAGGTTCTGGGGATTGAGCCCAAGACCTCATGCATGCTAGACAAGCCTACTACCACTGACCCCTACTGTCTCTCATTTTCAAAAAGACTTAACAGTTGAAATCTGCCAGACACTATTGTGTATTTCATGTGTAGGATCTCTTTTAATCCTTCTTAATCTTTTAAGAGATTGTTCTTCATTTGGGCAAACAGGGCTTAGATACATGACACAACATGCCAGTATATAGTAAAGTTGGGACCCAACACTCTTGGCAGAGTGAGAAGTCAGAATCTTTAAAGTGTAATTCTGCTCCTTTTAAAGTTGTGTACCCCAGCTGTTTGTCTGCATAACAGACCCACACACCGTCCTGCACAGCCACGCTGCGGGCAGTAGTGACAACAGCTGAAGCAGCACAATGGAGAAAGCAGTACATGGTCAGCATTATCTTTTAAAGGAACAGAATACGCACCCTTGAAACCTAGTTGAAAGGCACCACATGAGGATTGGCACGCTGTCATTCAGTAACTGCTGCACAGCCAGCCCTCTCCAGTGGCAGGTGATAGGGCCATCTCTGTTTCTCCTTCAGCTCCAAATAAAGTGGTTAGTTAGAGTGGGGGAATGTGAATTTCCTTCAGTAGAACCATACTCAGTGCAGCAAGATGTCTGCATGCTGACAGGTGCCTGGACTCAAGCCCAGGCCTCTGCTGAATTTTGTTCCCCTCACGCCCAACTCAGCCTCCCTTCTGGGCATGAGTTCAGGCAGGTAAAACTTTGCACTATGAATATGTCATTTTCTTTTTAACATATACTGTATTTTTACTGTATTTTACTGTAACTTCACTGTATTTTTCAAGTTAAAGCTCCCTTCTTTCTCACTTCCTTTTTCTTTTCTCTTTTGTGCTGAGGATTGAACCCAGAACCTTATGCATGCTAGATAAGCATTCTACCACTGAGCCACATCTCCAGCCCTCAAAAGCTCACGCATTTTGCATGAATTGTTTCATGTTTATATAATTTCACTACCTTCACAAACTTAAAGATAATTTGACCTTCTGGTAGTTATTTTGACAACCAAGCCTTGGGAAATGCTTGACATGCCCCACACTTGACCCCCCAGCCATTGAGAACACAGAGATGGAATCAGTATTTAGTCAGCAGCAGAAACTGCACTGCTAATCTGAACAGAGCAGATACAGTATAAAGAAATTGTTAATGGGACATAGTGAGACATATCTGTAACCCTTGCTACTGAGGAGACTGAGGTAGGAATGACTTGTGTCTAAGATCATCCTGATTATATAGTGAGGCCCTGTCTCAATATAAAAATTAGTTTCTGCTTTTGGGTTAGACAGAAAATGACTGATCAGTGATCCAAACACAAGGAACTTAAGCTATTCCCACATCTATGCAAAACCCAGATCCTAGCCTTCTCAGGGAGGAACTAAACTCCTCAATGGTTAAGGAAGTCCAGAGATGGTCACAAGAATGGCCTGTGGAGTCACAGAGAAACTTGCTGAGGGACACAAGACCTGCAGACCTAATTCTCCTTCAGGCCTTTGCTCAGATATCAGATCTTTAGAAATACATTTAGATTTACAACTCAACCCTAACACTTGCTGTCGTCATCATCATTTGACATACTATGCCTTACGCTTCAGTCTTTTCTACTGTTGGCCAGCTCCATGGGAATAGGGTATGTTGCTCAATTTACTCATTGCTCTGCTGCCATGCCAAGGGTCACTCCAGGGTAGGAGCTCAGTGAATGCTTGCTCAACAGTGGCTTAATCATTAGTAGGGTTAATCTTTATCATCTAATATAGATCAGAAACTGTTTGCCAGCCTCCTCATCAAGTGTGTGGTCCAGCTGGAATTGATACAGACCATTGACAACATTGTGTTCTACCCTGCGACCAGCAAAAAGGAGGATGCTGAACACATGGTTGCTGCCCAGGTAACAACAGCAGACCTGGGGTCGGGGGAGGAGGGGACATCCTTGTCCATTGAGGTGTAGCCAGGAGGTTGTGGTGTACTGGAGCCAGCTCCCTCAGGCTGCCTAGAGTCCATCATGCTCATCATCTCCCAGCCCTGTATTTTAGGATATCACATTGGCAACTTGAAATGGGCCACAGTGAATGGAACATTTTATCTCCCAGAAGCCAGCCTGGCAGCATCCCACTGCCTAGGTGCGCAGATGCCACCCCCACCCAGGCACTACAGAGAAGGTGGTTATCACAAGGATTAGTTTTGTGTATCCAGTGTCTCTATGCAAGGGATCCCTGAAACATACGGAATGGATGGGTGACCATCTGGAAGCTAGATAGTAATCGTACACTGTAGGTTGAAAACTGCCACAGGGTTTGATAGACCGTGTTGAGTGAGTAAGGTAGAGAATGGGAACTGTGGTCAGGCACCTTCCAGACCCAGCACTATCCTGCCATCCAGGGGTAATTAGTGCTAAAAAGCTACATCTGTATACCTAAGTTTACCCTTTTGTTTTTTTTTTTGAGAGTAGTGAAATTTTATCAAAAAAAGAGAAAGAGCTCCTGAGAGACAGGGTGGGACATAAATGTGGACATAAACAGCCTACTTCTCAAAAGTTTTATAGAGCAAAATTACAAAATGGATACACTGTGGACCAAAACTATGATCAGTTGGGTTGGGGATTTAGCTCAGTGGTTCTAGTATCTGCCTTGTAAGCTCAAGATCCTGAGTTCGATCCTCGGTAACCACATACCACAGTGCCGGGTGTGGTGACTCATGCCTGTTATCCCAGCACTCGGGAGGCAGAGGCAGGAGGATTGCTGAGTTCAAGGCTTGCCTGGGCTACATAGTGAGCTTGGAGCCAGCCTGAACTACAAAGCGAGACCCTGTCTCCAAAAAAAAAACTATGATTAATCGATAACATTACAAGTATAGCTTCTTAGGTAATATTGATCCAATGGGGAACCAGGTCATTAGCAAATGTACATAGAAAGAACAAAGATCTTTAGAAGGGGATAGATCCAGAGTGTCTTGGTCATTCTGCAGGTGACTAATGTCTATCTAGACTTTATTGGACCAGGTGATACTAATTAATCCATGGAAGGTGTGTAGCCCTGGTCATACCATCTTTGTCTTGGGAACTGACTTCCAACAAATACGCTTCTGGCCACAGCTGTAATGTGTTCTCCTCTGCATGGACACTCTCAAGGGCCCAGCCCTGTCTGACTGCCTGTATATTTCTAACTTAGTGTCTATAACATTCCCTGCTCTGAAGAGGTTCCCCTAACTACTATGACAGGGCAAGGGGTGAGGACCATTCTGGCTACTTATAGCTGAAGGGGATTGTGGTTGTGACTGGCAGTCAGAGGGTCTGTCTAAAGACCCTCAATAAATGCCAGGCATTCTTGTTTTGGGTAAGCTTATAGTTTTAAGTTAGGGGGAGACACAGCCAAAGGAAAAAAAGTCTGTATTGCCCAAATAATATCAATAAGATTATTATGAATACAACCAACAAATGTTTCCACCAAAAAGATCCTGTAATAGCCTCCCACAAAGAGGGTAAGGAGAAGGTCCAAGGAATTTCTGAACCTGATGTGCCATTAACCTGTCATTCGGTATCTTGAACAACCATCAGATAATGCCAGAAGGGTCAAGAATGTACACACAAGATTCAGCCTGTACAGTTTCATAAGTGCTGCCTTGTGCTGCTGTCGGACTATCTAATGCCATCTGATTTTGGAGGATAGGTTGGTTGCCTCATTAATTTTACTTCATTTAGGAGGGCAGAATGGTTGCCAGCCTATTGCCTTCTAACTGACAAATGGACTCGTGTATTTTACTAATAGTCTGTATTTCCTAAATGTAGACTAGGTTTTGTAAAAGACCCATTTTACAGCATTTGATAAACTCACATTTTGGTTACTGGAGTCATGTATTTTACTAATAGTCATGTGTATTTCCTAAATATAAGCTAGGTTTTATAAAAAACCCATTTTACAGTATTTGATAAACTCATATTTTGGTTACTATCAAAGTCCACTAAGGGATTCTCTAATATTACTTTTCCCTATAGCTGCTGTGTAAGATAACAAACTGTAATAGTTCAAAACAGGTCAAAAGGGGCTGGGATTTAGCTCAAGTGGTACTGCACCAATCTTGGACACACAAAGGCCCAAGTTCAATCCCCAGTACCGCCAAAAAAGAAAAAACAGGTCAAACAAGGAACATCAGTAAATTCAACAACTGCTAAGTCCAAATACGGCATGTACAAAACAAATAAGAGGCCTTACTTGCAAAAGTAAAATGTCCCATGGACTGCGGATATAGCTCAGTGGTTCCAGTGCCTGCCTAACAAGTACAAGGTCCCTGGTTCGATCCCCGGTAACCACATACAACAATACTAGGTGTGGTGAATCATACCAGCAATCAGTACCACACACCACAGTGCCAGACATGGTGACTCACGCCTATAATCACAGCACTCAGGGAGGCAGAGGCAGGAGGATTGCTGAGTTGGAGGCTTGCCTGGGCTACGTAATGAGCTCAGGGCCAGCCTGAACCTCAAAAGCAAGACCCTGTCTCAAAACAAACAAACAATAAAAATGAGTCATAAATTACCTCCTTCCACTTACCTTGCTGGGGCCTCCAAATGATACAGGGGAAATAAATGTAGCTCCCAACCTGCTAGATATCAGATATGCCAAGTTTTGTTCCCCAGAATCAAAAAAATGAATTCTAAGGAACAACAGAGGTTAAGAATAGGAAAACTTCGGGCCGGAGGGTTAGCTCAGTGGTTCCGGCGCCTGCCTCACAAGTGCAAGGTCCTGAGTTTGATCCCCGGTAACCACATATAATGCTGGGCGTGGAGACTCACGCCCGCCAACAGTCAACACCACATACCACAATGCCGGACGTGGTGGCTCACGCCTGTAATCCCAGCACTCGGGAGGCAGAGACAGGAGGATTGCTGAGTTCACGGCGGCTTGCCTGGGCACCATAGTGAGCTCAGGGCCAGCCTGAACTACAAAGCGAGACCCTGTCTCAAAAGCAAAAAAAAAGAATAGGAAAACTTCTGTTGAGAGAGAGAGAGAGAGAGAGAACTTCTGAGAGACAGAAAGGAACCCAAAAATGTGTTGCCCTGTTTTGTTTTTAAGTGTGCAGCTTTGTGGTTTCAGTATATTTACAAAGTACCAACACTGGTACTGTCTGTTTTGAGAATACTTCAGATAGTCTGTGATCATTAGCACCGACTCCCCATTACCCGCTTCTAGGCCCTGGCAACCACTAATCTACTTCCTATCTCTGTGGATTTTCCTGTTCTATATGTTTCATTTAAACAGAGTCAGGCAGTGTGTGTGCTTTGGTGTCTGCCTTTAATTTAGCATCATGTTTTCTGGGTTCATTCCTATTATATCATATATCAGAACTTCATTATTTACATGTCTGACCAAATAAACCCCCACCGTGTAAAATGACACATTGTTTTTATCTAACTCATAAACTGAAGGTCATTCAGGTTTTTATCCTCTTTTTTGACTATTGTGCACAAATGTTCATTAACAGTATTATAACAGTTTATGTTTTCTTGTGAACACTTGTGTATATCCTCAGAGTGGACTTGCTTGATCATGTGGTAACTCTGTTTACCTTTTTGAGAAACTGCCAAAGTTGGAAAATTTTACTTTCCAAAGTGGCCGCACCATTTTACATTCCCACCAGCCATGCCCAGAGGCCCTGGTTTCTCCACATCCTCACTGGTTGTCGTCGCCCTTTTTATTATAACTCCTACTGTATCATCCTGATGGATCTGATGTGGGTATATCATTGTGGCTTTGATTTGTGTTTCCTCGTGATTAATGACATTGAGCATCTTTTGTGTTGGTCATTTCTTTTTTGGTTGTTTTTGTCATACCAGGGATTAAATCCAGGACCTTTACATTAAGCTACATTTTCAGCCCTTTTTTTATTTTTTGAGATAGGGTCTCACTGAGTTGCTAAATTGTCCAGAGTGGGCTTAAACTTGAAATCCTTGTTGGATGTGCTAGCACATGTCTATAATCCCAGTGCTGGGGAGCCTGAGCCAGGAGGATCTGTGCAAATTTGAGTCTAGCCTGGGCTACGTAGTGAATTCAAAGCCAGCCTGGACTACTTAGTGAGAGTGAGTGTCTTTAAAAGCTAGTAAAAAAATTTGCAATCCTTCTGCCTCAGCTTCCTAGAGTACTTGGATTTTAGGAATGCAGTGATTCATCACTATGTCTGGCTAATCATTTCTATATCTTTGAAGTATCCACTTTAATTCTTTGCCCATTTTTAAGCTGCCATTCATCTCTTTATTGTTGAATTAACTATTTTTTATATGCTACATACCATCAGATACATGATTTGCAACTATTTTCTCAGTCTTTTTTTTTTTTTTTTTTTTTCCTTTTTGAGACAGGGTCTCACTTTGTAGTTCAGGCTGGCCCTGAGCTCACTGTGGTGCCCAGGCAAGCCGCCGCGAACTCAGCAATCCTCCTGTCTCTGCCTCCTGAGTGCTGGGATTACAGGCGTGAGCCACCACATCCGACATTGTGGTATGCGGTGTTGATTGTTGGTGGGCATGTCTCCATGCCCAGCCTTATATGTGGTTTCCAGGGATCGAACTCAGGTCCTTGCGCTTGCGGGGCAGGCGCCAGAACCACTGAGCTAACCCTCCGGCCCTTTTTCTTTTTTTTTGAGACAGGATCTTCCTTTGTAGTTCAGGCTGGCCCTGCACTCACTATGTAGCCCAGGCAAGCCTCAGACTCAAGCCATCCTCCTGCTTCTGCCTCCTCACTGCTGGATTACAGGCATGAACTACCACACCTGGCAAGAATCTTAGATCTTTCATTGCATTCTTGTTTATGATGAGAGATAGAGGTCCATCATCTATGTATGACATCTTTTTTTTTTTTTTTTTTTGAGACAGGGTCTCGCTTTGTAGTTCAGGCTGGCTCTGAACTCACTGTGTAGCCCAGTCAAGCCTCGAACTCAGCAATCCTCCTGTCTCTGCCTCCCAAGTGCTGGGATTACAGGCGTGAGCCACCATGCCCGGCACTGTGGTATGTGGTATTGATTGCTGGTGGGCGTGAGTCTCCACGCCCAGCATTGTGTGTGGTTACCGGGTATTGAACTCAGGACCTTGCACTTGCGAGGCAGGCGCTGGAACCACTGAGCTAACCCTCCGGCCCTATGTATGATACCTTATTGTCCGAAACCATTTGTTTGTTACAAAGTCTGTTCTTTCCCGGGTGAATTTTCCTGGGGCTTATGTTGGAAACCACTGGGCCATAAATACAAGGGCTTACTTCTGGATTTTCCATCTTTTCACACTGATAAATGTTTGGCTTTGTGCCTGAACTGCACTGTTCTGGTTATTGTAGTTTTTAGTTAGGCTCTGGGAATCAGGAAGTATGAGCCTTCCAACCTTGGGCCTCTTTTTCAAGATTGGTTTGGCAATACTGTATTACTTCCATTTCCAAATGAATGTTAGACTATCTCGTCCAGTGTCTGTAGTGAAATCAGCCAGGGTTTTCATACAGATTGCATTGAATTTACAGGGCAATTTGGGAAGCAAGATGGTCTTACTTTCTGGGACCTTTGGCTTATAAGGAAGATAAATCTAGTCCTAGAAATCTCCAGGAATATTGAATCCTTAATCATGTCTCAGATTTTAGGCAACATGTCCAATAAAATTTTTACTCATTTCATATGTGTTTTGGAAAAGTCCCCTGCCTGAAGCTCAAAATGTTGGGTGGGCCTTGCTCACAAATTTCATGCTTTCATTTATTACACTCATAACCTTTTATCATATTATTCTGTTTTCCTACTTTTTAATTTATTTTTAAAATAAAAGAATACAGTTCTGTAGTGAAATATTTGGAAACACTTTGATTACACAATGAAGGCAGCATTAACAAAACAGAACTTTGGCCAGCATAGGCCACTGTCGTACAGAAATGCAAAGTGTGTGTGGAAATGGATCAGAGCTCTGGAGTTGGTTTTACAGAGAGGACAACCATTGGAGAGTCAGGACTGTGTCTACCATCTCTGTGCCCAGAAGTACTCTGCCACCCTCTCTTAGCACTGCTGTCTATTCTCTGTCCTCCAGCAAGACACACTGGATGCAGATATCCACATTGAGACGGAGGATCAGGGCATGTACAAGTACATGTCTTCCCAGCACCTCTTCAAGCTG
>PVIC010044362.1:0-15048 GCA_004025085.1 Thryonomys swinderianus
AATCCGGGGCCTGGGAAGCTTTTGCTAAATGGGCCATTTGCTGCCACTCGGGCCCAGGCTCCCGTTTCTCTTTCAGATGGATGTTCGAGATTCGGCCCCCAGACACGGCAGTCACAGAGCTCTTGGGACAATTTATCGGCCAAGATTTGCCACTGGGTTGAGACCAAAGTCACACTGTGACTATGATGTTCACTTAGCTGCGCATCCCACAGATGGTGGGAACAAGGCCCAGCACCGCCGTGCCTGTGTGTTGGGTGTGGAACTGCTTTCCCTCCCTCATGACGCGCTGTTACAGGACAGACCCCACGTAGCCACTTCCCTTCATGCACAGCCACCATCTCTAACCAGGGAAAGGCCAGTATGCTCGCTCCAGTGAGAACTTGAACCTCCCAGAGTTGTCCCCGGTGATCGGCTCCAGCAGGGCTGGCAGGGCCCGAACATACTGGCTGATTGGATGCTCTGGGAAACTGCCTCAGCGCTTTCTCTCCACAGGGCCTTTCCTCGCTTCTGCTTTCACCCTGGAAATTGTTCCCGGGGGCACCGACATTGCTGGGGCACTGTGTGCACTTCCCATCCAGACTCTTCCTGCATTTGGACATAAGGCCTAAACACAGCACCCGGAGGAAACGGGGGATGTCCACACTGTCGACATCAACCTGCTTGTCACCATGTCTTAGCTGTGGCATCTTTGAGGGGTCTGTCACCTGTTAGCCCTCTTACAACTCCGCTCACCTCAGTGTTGTGCGTTACGTATTCGCTCTATAAGCAAAATCCACGTCGCTCCTGTTCTTGTGGCCCTGAGTGGCCAGAGCCACGCTGCCGGCCCGCTTTACATACCACACTTTGAGCCGTTTCTCTCTTGAGCTCCATATCTTGGGACATGTCACTTCAGGTCATAGTTATGGTCACACCTGCCCAGTCAGGGGATCACATGTTAGCGGGTGGATGTGGCAACGTGCCATGCAGACGGATGGCTGGAAAGAGCTAGCTGGAGGCACAAAAAATGGGTTTCAGTGTCTTTTTCCCTGGAAGAGCTGAGATTGGCTGTCTTCTGCGTCATGAGGAGAATGATAAGGGTTCCGTGTTAACCACCGATGTCCACTACCAGGTGCTTTATAGTGACCAAAAGAAGAAATGAAAGGAGAAAACAGTGTGGTTTTGTCCAGCAGTGAAGACCTCGTAAAGATGATGGTCATGTATCTAGGGGATGGAACATTCTGTAGCCAGAACAGCGGTGTCCGCAGCCTGGGGCAGGAGCGGCTGCTCTCTCTAGGGGACGAATGTCAAGGTGGAACCTGAGGAGCCCGCGCCTGGGCTGACCGCTGCCTTGGAGACCACGTGGGCTTTGCGTGTGCGTTGAGCATACTGGAGTCGCAGTTATTTTTCTCTGTTTGTAAGGAATATTTTTGAACTTCCTATGACCTTTTAAATGCAGACAATAAACGTGCATCATTAAAGTAAGGAGATGACAGAGGAAGACGGTCTCGAGGCAGGAGGCGCGGCTGTCTCCTCGGCCCCAAGACCTCAGTCTCACAGACTCAGCCTTCCTCCTCCTGACGCCCAGGGCGGGGACCCCGTGTCCTTCCTGCCTGGTGGCGCCAGGACACAATCAGGGCTCAATCAATAATTGATGACAACAAAGACCCCACAAGGCGTCCATTCCCCCTCACCCAGCAGAGTGATCTCTGAATGCACTTCTAGTTTTTTTCATTTTAAAGGATGGAATCAAAGCCATGAGAGAGCCATCGCTCACTGAGGGCCAGGAAGGAGGGACCAGAGGAAGGAGGGAGCCCGCAGGGTGCCTCTGGAGCCCGGGTCTGGTCACCTGCCCGGAAAGCATTTCCACAGCCCAGTTGACGTGGCCCGAGGTCAGAGGCAGCGGCCTGCGGCCTGGTCCTCTCAGGCCTGTGTTCCCGCACCAGGCTCCGCCCTGGGCCAGGACAGGAGGGCCGGACACCCTGCTCCCACACAGGTACTGTCCGACTGCAGGGCCAGCTGTGGGCACTGGACCGGCAACTGCAGGAGATGGCGGGTGGGGAGGGCAGAACACAGGACAATGCGGGTGAGGGGCAGGCCGTGCAGGGGGCCAGGAAGGGCCGCCTTGAGAGGACGAGCCAGCCCCAGGAAGTGTCCAAGCACAGCCGTGCGAGGGCCCTGGGGCACAGCTTAGTGATCCTCGGGAGGAAGGACAGGAGGCCAGCGTGGCTGGAGCCGGTGAGCGAGGGGCAGGGGGAGGAGAGGAGGCCACAGAAACGGCCTCCTGGGACCCACATGCTCAAGGCTGTGCAGCCAGCAGGGGCGCCGAGTGAGGCGGTGAGGAGGCGACACAGGACGTGAGGTCACTGCCCTCAGGCTGCAGCGGGGAGCCACAGCAGCAGCAACTCCCTGGGCTCTGTTAGAAATGCTGTTTGGTTCATTTCACTGAATTCTGGTACATTTCGTTATACACCAATCACACCTAACAGGATTTTGGCCAGGTAGTTGTTGGAAGATACTTTTCAAATAGCTTAATGTTTGATCAATCAATGGGCTTTTCAAGCAAGGAGCCTTATAAATGAGTATCATAAAGTGACTATAAAAGTGCTTTCATTACTATACATCTATTAACTGGAGTGAACATGATGATCCAGTTCTTCTGATTTTAACTTCTGTTCTTTTATGATATGCGCTGGTTTGGAAATTCATGAAATTTACAGTGCAGGACTGGGAGCCTGTAATGCTGGCGGGCAATATAGAACCCTCCTAGGGAAGCTTTTGTCCATCAGAAATGAGGGGAAGTTTGGGCCGGAAGCCCAGCGGCCCCTTTCAGGGAATGCATCTCAGGGAGATGACTGGGGAGGAAGGGAGCAAGCCCAGGAGCCCAGGAACCGACTGCGAGGTGACCCTGCAGGGACAGCCCTGGGCTTGACGAATGGGCTCAAGCGCGGGGAAGTGCTGCGTGCTGTGATGGGGGGGCCGCCTATTTTTGACAGCTGGCAACTCTGTCAATCACAAGTGTGCAGGAGACAGGAGCAGGCTGTCTGCAGCCCTCTGAGAGTAGAGGTCACCTCTTCCGGTCTGAGCTGTGAGGTCAGAGGTAGGGTCCTGTGCCATTTTACCGTGCGACTCTGAGACCTGGGACCCCAGCGTTGCTGGGGTTGTTGGTGGTGCTTACCCTGGGCACATCAAGACAGCCCCGGAGAGCTCTTCTGGCAGGGTGGCCCTGGTGGTCCGAGTGAGGGACGGCCCACAGGAGCCCTTTGGGAGAATCCTTGCATGCCAATGTGCCCATTCTCTCCCAGTCAAATGCCATGAGGGCAGCCACCCCCCGTGGCTGGCTGGGGCACCCCTCTGGGCCTGAGAGTTGTTAGGGGGGCCGTGCAAAAAGAACTGTCCCTCTAGGACAAGGAGGAGGCTTCTCCTTTAGTCCCCTGAACACCATGTATGCTCCAGCCTGCAGTGACTTGCGGAGGCCAGTAGGGAACCACTTAGTTCCCAGAGCAGCTTTTCCCTCCCGTGTCACCTCCCCCGCTAGGCCTGCAAATAGGTCTGTGTCACTTTATGGGCAGGGAGTGAGAGGACTAATAGAATGACATCTACCAATCACTTCGTGCGGGCAACAAGATTGCAGAAAACCTCTTGAAAGCGGGGCTGAGCAACACGTCCAGGCCGGTGGGAAATGCCGATTCCAGCAGTCTCGTCCCAGCTCTGCAGAGATCCGTCAGCGCCATGCTGCTTGTTAACCACTTTCTCTTCTGCACCAAGTGTTGTCACCTCCTAAAACCATCCTCGGGATTACGTGCCACTGACTCCCCTGAGATGATCTGACCTGGCGTTTGAGAAGCCCTGATTACGGGCTTGGAAATTTTGTCTCTCAACTCAGAAGTGCCCTGTACCAAGCGTAGATACAAGGCAGATCCAAAGGTTTACAAGATAGTTTATTCCCAATTCTGTGCCTCTGTGTTCTAAGGAGCACCCGCACCCCCAAAGAAGGTGGTAGGGAAATTGGAAGAAGACATTTCCTCCAGGCTGACAGATCACGTCTTCCACTGGTGACAGTCCTAATCGGTCTTGGAAGCTTGTCACTGAAACCCCACATGAAAATTTGAGGAAGGCCCCTTAAAGTTGCCTCGGGGGCAGGAGTGGGCTTTGCAGAGCTGGGTCCATGGAGAGGGAGGTGGGCCATCCTGGGTGTTTGCAGAGAGGGAAGCGCTGGCAGGAAGACGGAGTTGGCGCCATACCCAGTGAGGCTGAACATGGGTTCATCATCTATTTACCTCCTTTCGTGTGTCACCCCTCTGCCCCCAGCTCACTGGCTTCTGAGGTCCCATCTCTGGCTGATATCATCTGGGTGGGAGACAGAACAGAGATTTCTGCTCTTGGAAGGTGGCGACCATGGGGTTTTTTCACTTTTGGAGAACTGTTGGGAATCTTTGCGGACTGTGCATTGGATAGGTGCTCTGCCTGGCCGGATACAAGTGGAATACTTAAGCTCAAGTTCAAAGGGAAGCGTGGGCTACAAGGACACAAGTGGTACCAGTGCTCAGAGACTAGAGCCCGGGAAAGGAAGTGAGTTCCCAGTGGCTGTCTCCTCCCTGTGTCTTCCCCTGCTCAGGGCCTCACCTCTTGTGAGGATACTCTCCATGCGGAAGAGGGTCCCTCAGATGACCCCGTTTCTCTGTCACCGCCTCCTTGAAGGCCGTATCTCCAAATACAGTGGTACTGTGAACAGCAGGAGATTTTCACGTCGTACAAATTCAAGGGGAGCTCCAGTCCAGCCCATAGCCAAGAATCCTAGTTCACACCAAGGTCTGTTATCTCATAGTTCATAGAGGTTAATAATCACGTTGTCAGGAAGAATTATCTGAGGACTTCTTGTTCTCAGACTCAAGGAATAGTGGACGGTGCTAGGGGAGTTAAGAATCAGCTGCTGCTTTCACAGCACATATGGCCTAGCCAGAGAGATAAAAATACTTCACCTACAAGAGAAGGCTGAGTGCGGAGAGCTGCAGAGGTGGTGGCTCTGGCCGGCAGAGTCGTCCTTTTCAGCCTCTTTAGGAATATGCCATGTGACTCGTTATATGGGCTCCGGATGCCCCATTTTGCCCCCGTGCAATTGAGAATCAGGCCATTCCCGTCCCAGTGACTCAGCACTGAACAAGCCATCAATTTCAGGTTTAAAATTAACTGCAAAAAGCAGAAGAGACAATTCAACACGGGGAAGGTTAAGAGCAAGCACACTTTGTAAACTTAAAAAACATTTTTGGAATGAACTCATCCTTGGAAAGCTGGAAACGGGAGAGAAATTCTGCCAAATCTGTTACAAAAAAAAAATTATGTATCTTAAAAGTCTTCAGGGATATTTTATCAAAGGATCTGGTGGCGGCGATGTTATTTTTGGGAACCATCTGATACCAGCTGATGTGCTTCTATTTAGCATTTCACTGACTTTGAAAATCACAGCACCCAAATTACAGTCTCTAACTGAGGATGGGAGTAGGCCTGATTAGTAGATTCACTTCTGTACCCATCTCGTTTGCCTTACGCGATGTGCAAGTTATTTATCTGGAAGGACAGGAGAGACAGTGGCGACATTGTAGCACTACAGTGAGCTGCCCACCCATGGGGGAGCGGTCGCCATGTGCTGGCCTGACTCGCACAGATGGCTGTTGACCCTGCCTGGTCCACTCGGAATGACACACAGCTGTTTAGGGTCCAGTGGTCTCTTCCCAGTCAGGGAGAGCAGACACCTGCTTCCGAGGCTCATGAAAAAGGGACCTGTCCTTCGTGAAGTGTCTTCAGACAAGCCCTTCTTCCTCCATGTAACTCTGATTTGCCCAGTTCAGGAGCCCCTAAGGCTTCCCCCCTGGGGCTGACAGTGAGCTCCCTCAGACACCTCCGTGGCAACCACTTCCGATGCCCCGGTCCAGAGGACCTATAAGAGTGACACGATGTCCTCCACTGGGTTGGTGGGACCTGTCTAGGTCCTGGTGTGTCTGCCGTGGTAGGTTCTCAAAAATTAGGACCTTAAGCCTGGATACCTCAGTGGGGTTAAAATGGTAACCAGAGGCACTAGGGAGTTAAACATGGGGAAAATATTTTGTATTTTGTAGATAATACTTCCTCTGTAAGGCCAGTGTTTTCCAAAGCGTGAGGAAGAATCATTACTACACCCTCATCAGTACTACCATCACCTTCCTCATCGCCGTTTCAGCCACAGTCTGAATTAACAGTGCTCATTCTGAGCGGGAAGATGTAGGAAGTGATGTTGTAAAGCAAATCTCTAGTGAAAACAACAAAACCAACCAACCATATTGACAATAAATCAAGCAGTGAGTTTCTTGGAAATAATTTCTAAAAAAGCCAAGATTTCCAATGTGCTAACTGCTCTTATGACAGTACTAGAGCCTACTTTTTGGAAGGACAAGTATGCAACACCTAAAAATGGCCCTTGTCATGGTGAATACTATGGAATGAGTTGGTGATATATTTGACTTAGTCTGAATTTTTGATGTTCGCAGTGGGTGGGAGAGAAATGAATCGCCTGCAGAGAAAACAAATACACATTCCCACAGGTGTTCTATTGTGATGGGACCACTCAGATGTGCTGCTGTTTGAATTCATCCAAATCTCCACATTAGGAAGCCGAATCAAAGGAGGGGCTTTCACGTCTGCTCTTACCTGTCTAACCAACATTGTTCCTTCTCTCCACCAAGCAGAGACTAATGGTTGTTCTGAAGCTTGCTCAGGCATCATGCTGCCAGTAATAGCAGGCAGCTATTAAAGGGGAGGGAAATGAAAACCAGGTGGCCCAAACAATTCTGTGAAGGAAAGCAGTGTGAGGTGATGTCCCAGTGTTCTCAAGGGTGTTTCCCTTGCGCCCGCTGTCTCGTTGAATTGAGCTGATTAAGATGCCTTTCGCAACTGAACTCAATCCCGCTTTGTCTGAGGCTGAAGCTATGCAGAGTGCTTTTGCTTGGGCCCCAGGGACAGAGCTTGGGACAAGAGCTGTTGTTAGATCCAGCGGAGATGTATCCCAGGAACTGAAAAGACAGACTGGAGGCATTGAACAGAGAAAGCAGCCAAGCCTTGGATGCATTGTGTGTTCCTCACTATGTGTTATTAAAATAGAATTCCAGAATTCTGACACTCTTCCATTCTAGAGGCAGGGTCCTTGTCCTTGACCTTCTATGAGTGAAAGTTGTGTCATGTGACTTCTAGGGCCAGGTCAAAAAAAAAGTCATTCAGCTTTTACTTGATCTGTTAGAACAGTTGCTCTTAGAATCCTGAGCCACCCATGTAAGAAAAACGACCACTAGGGGTTGCTGTGCTTTGAGAAATCGAGGCCACACGCGAGGAGGCCACACGCGAGGAGGCCACACGCAGAACTTCTGCTGGAAAACCCTGGCTGAACTTGTCCTTTCAGCCACTTTAGCAGACACATGGTAAACGAGGACATTACCAGGTGCTTCAAGTCCCCAGCGCTATGACTCACTCCACTTCTGCTCTTTCCTGCAGAGGCTTCAGGGATCACAGAGCTGCAACCTACAGAACCAATCCGTGGAATCTGGCTATTATTCGATGTCACTGAGTTATGGGGTGCTTGGTATGCAACAGTGGATGAGCAGGCACATGGGTGGGGCACTGGGCTGGATACTTTCCCAGGAACCAGGTAAAATGGGCTTCCTCATTTTGCTGAGTTACTGCCTGGGGAATGTTGGTCTAGGGACTCCAGGCCCTCACCCATGCCATGCTTGAGCTACTCATGTTTAGTTTTTGAACACTATATGCAGATATCTGTGTATAAATTGTCTCCTTCTCAGAGAGCCTTTACCTGCTTGTCCCTGTTAAATTGCACCCCCTCAGTACTACTTTCCAGTTGCTGTATCTCCATGACGGCCAACCCCATCTAATTGTCAGTCACCACCCTACAAAAGGGCCCCTAAGCAGTTCCAGATTCAAAATGGTGTCCTTTCCTTCACATGCCAAAGGGCAGCCTATCAGTAGGCTCCCTACCCTGCCACCCGAGCAGTCTACCCTTGATCCAGAATCATGTACTAGATCTAGCCACCTCTGAAAAGCCTCACTTAGGACTGTGTGAGATTCTGGTGGGATGTCTAGACATAAGAAATAGCAACTACATTGGAAGTGGGGTTGATTTCTGCTTTCACCTTCCAGTTCTCACTTCTGCAGGCCAAGGTGTTGATCCCGAGTGTTAAACAATCCCCTGAGGTTGTGAAAATCCAAAATGGTTTCCTATGACGATGGAATCTCCCCAGGCTGAGCTTCACCTGACTCACGATGTGCCAATTTCTGAAAGGTGGGTAAAAAAAGAATTAAAATTTTAAATTTTCTTTTTGAGACAGGGTCTCTCTTTGTAGTTCAAGCTGGCCCTGAGCTCCCTATGCAGCCCAGGTAAGCCTCGAACTCAGTAATCCTGTCTCTGCCTCCCGAGTGCTGGGATGACAGGCGTGAGCCACCATACCTGGCACTGTGGTATGTGGTATTGATGGCTGGTGGGCGTGAGTCACCACGGCCAGCACTGTATGTGGTTACCAGGATTGAACTCAGGGCCTTGTGCTTGTGAGGCAGGCGCCAGAACCACTGAGCTAAGTTTCCAGACCCAAAATTTTAATTTTAAAATTTAAGTGACTATTGTTTGGTTTCAACTTTTTTGGTTGTGTATACTTGTCCTTCTCACTGTGAAGTCAAAACATTCACTCCAGTTTAACTTTAATTCCCAGCTTCCCCTACTGCCTACTAAAAAGACATAAGAACATGATATGTTCAAGGTTACCAGCAATGCTTTGGATATTTTTTCAAAAATTGTTTTGGCTTTGGCAACGTTCGGAATCCATAAACACATTTCGTTATGCATTCTTTTAGTGTTTTCATACTGCTGTAAAAAGCAATGATTTTTTTTCTGCTTTAGTGATGTTCATACTTTTCCTAATTTGTCTCATAGTTTGCTGCCACACACAACAAAATTGTTTAAGAGGAAAGAACAATTTATATCTGCAACACCTTACTGGCTCCTAAGTACGTATATTCCATCAATAGACATATCACTATTAGTGTATGAGATATACTCTTGTCCAGAGGCATATGAATGAATTTTGGCAGGAGCCGTGCAACATGTAAATCTTTGTGAAAAACAGACCTTCAGTCATCTTCTGGTGAGTGCTTTCCATGAGCCAAAGTCACAGGACCTTCCTTCCCTCCACTGCTCTCCTTCTCTTCCTTTCTTCCTTTTTCCTCCTTCCCTCCCTCCTTTCTCTCTTTCTCTTTCCTCCCTTTTCCTTTCTTCTAAATTGCACTTACAAGAAGACATGGTGTCTAATGAAGACCAGAGTCTTTTGAAATCTTGACCTTTCCTGTGGTTACATTATTTCTGGTGCACAGCCCAGGTGTACACAGGAGGCTGGGCCGAGAGAGTGGGTTGTTTCTATGCGCATGGCATCCTGGGAGGCTTCTGTCAAGATGCCACCCTCCCTCCCAGATCTTCCGCCCAGTGGTGCAGGACAGGACCGCTCAGCTCCTCGCTGTCCTCAGCCTCACTGGCCCCGAGGCCCACTTGCCGGTCCTTCCTGGCATGCTGTTCCCACCACTGGCTCTGGGACCTGCTTCCCTCACCCTTGTGTTTTCTGCCCCCGTGTCCCCTCCTCAGAGCCTCTGGCCTCCCTAAGGAAGCCCCTTAGGCCATCACAGTCCTCTCCTTTGCTCCTTTCATGTCTTTCCCTTTTTTTTTTTCCCCATCCCTGGGAATGTCGGCCCACCTGCTTGGCACACTGAGGCCAAGCGAGGGGCCCCTGCTCTGGCAGGAGAAGCACCTGGTAGTATTGTGTAGGAGGGGAGGAAGGAACATCTACCACTGACATATTGCCCAGGAAAACAGGGACAAAAGGCACAAACCCATCAGACACTGACTCAAGCAAGAATGTCAGCAGACGCAGAGCTGGTGCCGGGGGACGGCAGGACAGGAAGCCCCATGATGAAGGGAAGGGTGGGCTTGAACCCTAAGCTGATGGTCACTGATGGGAAGCCGCAGTCCAGACCAGGGTGGAGGCCAGAGCCCCAGGATTTACCTCAGGACAGAAGCAGCAGCCGTGGCCTCTGCAGCTAAAGAGGCTCAAAGCAAAGTCAGGTCCTGTGCTTTCTGGCGAGAACCCACCCATGGCCTGTGTTCCACTCCTGGGTCAGCCGTAAGCTGTTGCCCCAAACTGGGTGTCTGCAAGCAGCGGAATTTCTTCTCTCGCAGGCTCAGAAGGCCAGAGGGCTGAGATCAAGCTTCAGGTAGGCCGGTTCCTACACTGGCAGGGGAGGGGGGAGAATCTGCTCCAGCTCTGGTGCTCACGGGTATATGGGGTGTTCCTGGGCTTGGACACTTCACTTAAGCCTTTGTCCCTGTAGTTACACACTGTTTCTCCCCATATGTCTTCACCTGCCTTATTCAGATGCTCGTCACTAGGACCAGGACAAGGGGTGCGGCCTGGGGCAGGCCGTGCTGGGGGCTGAGGAGCAGGAGGCCAGTGTGTCTGCAAAGAGGTAGACCAGGAGGCTGCGGGACCTGAGGTCAGAGAGGAAAAGGATGGATCTGTGCATGACCTTGCAGGTCACCAAGAGGGCGCTGGCTTTCTCTGGGGGTAGCCCAATCCTTGGGGGCGAAGGAGAGATGTGCTCTGACTTGTCTAGGTGGATCCTTGGGCTGTGTGTGGACACGGAGCCCTAGGACAGAAGCGGTTGGCCCAGGAGAAGGCGGCTGCTGCAGGACCCAGGAGAAGAGAAGGGTCAGGCCCAAGAGGGAACCATGGGGGCCCCGAGATGCTTTGGGGTCCCCATGTGAGGGTTGGGCTGATGGTATTTGCGGCTGGATGGAGTAGGAGTTCAAAGTGGAGAGGACCCCAGGATCCGGGCTGGGCTGCTGGGAGACCCAAGGTCTGCTGCAGAGGGTCCTTCGCTCCAGCGGCAAGGACGTCCTGTCCCGTCCCATGCGGTCAGTCGCCCAGGGAGCCAGGCAGCCCCACTTCGCTCTCATCTCCCAGGGATAAAGGTCAGTGTCACAGCAGCTCGGCTCTGATGCCATCTTCACGCCGAGACCTTAATATGCAGCGAGAAATCTGCACTAATGAAATTTTCATTAAAGAAACATTATCCCTTTCACTCCCCTTGTTAGTCTGTGGCTCTGCTGATCAGGCTAATTTGGGTCTGATGACCCAGCGATCTGCACATCGGAGTGTTATGAAACATTTAGATGAACAGGGATACGTCAGGGCTCCCCTTTCCTCGCTCAGCCAGGGCACGGGGGGCTCTGCTAATGATCACAGTGGAGCCGGGGCCGACGCACCAGTTAGAGAATTATCTATAGATCGAGGGGCTCCGATCCCTCTGCCTGCCACAGAAATTAGCTGCTTGGCTTGCGGGCAGATGACTTAACTGATGAAATGCAAAGAAGATTCCAACCTTGGGCCCCGTTTTATATGCAACAGCACCTATTGCCTGGCAAGTCCCTCCACCTCGAAACCTCACACCTGCTCCCTCTGTAGCATGAGACATCTGGGCCAGGGGGACATTTAACCGGGTGCCTCTGGATGGAGGTAGCTAAAGGGGACCTGCTACGCAGACCGGTTTATTGACCTTTTTGTGGTATTTATGATCTCAGGTTATCCATGTTACATGTGTGTTATGTCTAATTTCCCCCAAAGATCCCAAGTTAGATACAAGATAAGAGTGTATCTTACAGGTGGGAAAACTATGAAGAGGCATTAGACAGCTTTTTGTTTTTGCAGTACAGGGGATTGAACTCAGGACCTTGAGCTTTTGAGACAGGCACGGTTCCACTGAGCTAAATCCCCTGTCCAGACTTTTGATGTTGCACTGGATTGTAACTTGTGATAGTTGGATTTGAGCTCAGCTGGGCCTTTTCCAGAGACCTTGCTGTGACTCCTCCAAACTCTTATTTCATTGTCATTACTGGAGGAGCAATGTTTTGAAAAATCATGAGAATTTTGAACTGTATTTTCACATCAGGTATGATTGATTTTTCTGGAATAATTCCTGTCAATGCTCAGCTTATATCCCACCTCTCCACAGGTACCTCCCATCCCTACTCCCGGCAGATGGGATGTCCTCCTGTCTATCTGTCCCCAGCCCAGGGTTTCCCGTCACAGTGGCTAAATGTTCTTTGTCTTTGATCATTGGATTCACTCTTAGGAAGGTGAGATTGCTTGACCTACCTCTCTGGCCCTAGGAGGCATTTGGGTTTGTAATCTCTAGGCTGGGCCTATGTGTTCCTGGTCCTCGTCTACCATATTGACCAAGTTTTTGTTCCATGAGAAACTAGCGACTGAACAGTTTGCTATTCATTTAGGTCAGAGAAGAGGTGAATCTCTCCAAGCCCAGATTTCCAAAGGAACACTTAGCAAAGATGAGAGGAGAGAGGGAGAGATTGGGGGGAGGAGGACGAAGAGGGAGGACAGAGGGGAGTGAACCCTTCCAAAGTCAACCCTGGCTGCAAGAAGAGGGGGGCCCACTGTCCCTGAGAAAAATGGAGCACTCTCAAGGGAGCCCAGCACTCGGCACCTCTTTCTCTTGAGCTGCTTGCCAGTGTCTAAGTGTAGAGTTGCCCAGGAAGTAGAAAGCAGGTCTGGGGAGAGGGACTCTGACATTCAAGATAACAAAGCTGGGCCGGAGATTTAGCTCAGTGGTTCCGGCGCCTGCCTCGCAAGCGCAAGGTACTCAGTTCGATCCCGGTAACCACATAGAATGCTGGGCGTGGTGACTCACGCCCACCAGCAATCAATACCACATACCACAGTGCCGGGTGTGGTGGCTCACGCCTGTAATCCCAGCACTTGGGAGGCAGAGGCAGGAGGATTGCTGAGTTCGAGGCTTGCCTGGGCTACATAGTGAGCTCAGAGCCAGCCTGAACTATAAAGTGAGACCCTGTCTAAAAAAAAAAAAAAGATAACAAAGCTATGGTGAGAGGGACAGAGGCAGCACAGCAAGGGGAGTCTTCAGTGGCTCTTTCTCCTCAGAGGTCTTTGTTGATGCTGAAGCTGCACAGAGGGAGATGCTCAGAAGCCAAGCTGCACAGCCAAGGAAGGAGAATAATTTGCACGGGTCTCTGATGCCTGAGCAACACACACACATACACACAATTCAAGGCTCCATTCTGGAAACACATGCAGGTCTTTCGTTTGGGACCTTTGGAGGATTTATCCTAGGAGGATGAATAAACAAATAAACTCGGCCGTATGTAAGGTCAGAAAATCAACTTCGAAGGATTTTAATGCTAGACTCAAGTAATCTATCTCTGCAACAGTGGGTTCCAGAGATTCTGCTCTCTAAGATAATATAATGAAAAGACAAACAGAACATCCAGCACTTATTAAAAAGGTTAATAGACATATGGTGGAAACCACCAGATGCTAAGTGGTGGAAAAACAGACAACAGGAAAAGACCTGCAGATGGCTAGTTACGGAAGTGACCAGAGACAGACTGTGCAATAACTTAGTGATGCGGTAAAAAGCAACATGAAAAGGGAAAGGCTTTTATCAGAGAAATAGATTTGCACAGTAAGAATCAGATCGTCTCACACTGAACAATAAAGTGAAAATGAATGATGTAGCAACTATTTAGATGTACCAGAATACTTTTTCCTAATATCCAAGTTGAAGTATGAAATAAGAACTTTGAAAAAAACAGAAAAGAATATTGGAAAACATGGCACACACTGAAAAGATCTAAAAAATATGCGCAATTGGAATTCTAAAGAGAATACATTGCAGAATCGCTACCAGGGATGTCAGCTGCTGTTGCAAAGCCGGTTAGAGGGTTTAAGTCATGATTAGAGAGCTCCTAGCATGATAATAAGAAAACACACATCCCTCCACACTGTGGTCTGATGCCCACCAACTAAAGACAGAAACTCTTATGCCTCCCCTCCCCTCCAACAACACTTTTCCTTCAAAGGAGAAACAGTAACCATCCAACTTCTCTCCAGGGGCAGCAGGACCGGAAGCCATCAGAATGACATTGACTGGGGTGTTGAAAGAAAACAGCAGCCAATCTACAATTTTATACCCACCACAAATACTCCATGAATGGGAAGATGAAATAAAAGGCATTTTTGGAGAAGCAAAATTGACAGAATTTACTGCCAGCTGATCTAGGTTAATGGAAACACCAACAGTAATTCTTCAGGCAGAAAGGAAATGATTCTAAATGAAAAGGCAGAGATGATGAAAGGTAAAGTATGTGGGAAAATACGCTGAGTTCACAGAACAGCGTGACTGAGGTTCTGAGGCTTACAATGGGTGCTGGACTAAAATCAGGTGACAGACACATCCTCAGCTTGAGGAAGTGGTGACATTCTGACTGAGACCCTAATGAGTGCAAGATATGTTATAATCCCTAGCATATGCCCCATCAGTAAGGGTGGAGTAAAAACACTTGATAGTATAAAAGAAAAAAGATAAGTAGAAAGCAAATGTTAAATAGACTTATCTTCTGTTGTAATCACTAACTATAAACAGAAGGGAAAATTTTATTTTTCTCCTGTAGAAAAAAATAAGGCCATTTCTCATCTACAACGAAGGGTTTAGAAGGCGGACACATATGAGTCATCTGTGGAGAGATAACAGGGTGATTCCAGGGCCCCATTTTGGTACTTCAGGGTGCACTGGAGAATGTTTAGCAGGCCGAGACTGCTTCCAGAAGAAAAGCAATCTCTTCCGTACAGCGGGAAGAACAGGGCCAAGGGGCAAACTGCTGGCGTGTTAGCATAGCTGCTGGGGAGATCAGAGCTTAGCGAGAGGCAGACGCAGGAGCGATGATTGTCATACAAGAGACTGTGAAATAACTGAGTGCAGAGGGACTTTGCCCTCCTGCAAACAGCTGGGTGGAGGCGTCAGCGGCCTTCCCGAGTCTTAGTCATGTGGACTCTGGCAACCCAGGGGCAGGCCAGCTGGGCTCAGGGAGCCACGCACATGCTGTGTTTATCTCTGCAGCTCAAGCAAGGGGAGTTGGAAGCAGGGCTGGAGCCCAGCAGCAGAAGGGCCGCCGATGGG
>PVIC010044363.1:0-15048 GCA_004025085.1 Thryonomys swinderianus
TGAATGAGGCAGCAATGAGACAGCTAACAAGGTGAATACAGAGACGAGAGGGTGGAGAAGGAACATGAGTGGATGAAGCATCTCAGTAGCGCCTCCTTCTCAGTCAACACAGATCTGCTGGTTCTCTCTGGATGAGGCCCTTCAGGTAGGTACGGATCCAGCTAGGCATATTTCCCCCGCTCTGTCATACCACACAGCATGGTGCCAGGAAGACCCAGGTCTAAGGCTTTGCCGAGGTCCACACCTGATAACATTGCTGTGCTTCCCTGATCCCCTGGATTGGGAGTATTGCTAAAAATAACACGAGCAGGGTTTGGAGAACTGAATTTTTTAGAATTTCCTGCCACCCTTGTGAAGTGTGTGCAGGCGCATACCCTAATCAAATTTAAGGAGTAACACATTTTCTTGAAGAATTCTGAAGCGTACTAGGAATAACCAGGGTGGGTTATCGTCTCCTCCAATACAAACAAAATTATCTGATGATTTATTATCTTTCCGAACACTAATTTAAGAGAACTATATTGAGGTAGGAAGAAGGTAAGTTATTTTGAGTAGCATTCTGATAAAGGAAGAAAACTCCATGTCAACACGCTTTCTTCTCTGACATCCTTTATCACAAATGGTGGCGAGAGTCAGAAAAGGGTGTGACAGTTGAACACAGGCAAGGAAGCTGCGGGAGCATTTCTATAACCAGGTAAGCAGGTCACCCAGGATGAGTGGCTGAAGTAGGTAATACTGTCCTGAAGCAACATCCCTCATAGAATATTTAGTGTCCTCGGAGCTTCCCTCGAGGTTACTGGAGGAGCTTCCTGAACTACACAGAATTGCAGGTTACCTTAAAGGCTTTGTCCTGGGGAGCAAAGCCAGGGGCGGGAGGTTCGCAGGTGGGAAGAGTCCTTACCTGACGGCTCGGATGGCAGCCTTCAGGGTGGGGATCATGTCTTCTATGAGGAAGTCATTCCCATAGCCCCTGTCTTCCACCATGGGGTCGCCGGTTCCAGCATCTGGGAGGGTGACATGTGTATCAGTGGCAGCCACGGTGCCATGAAAGGCTCAGTGAGCCACTGCTGAGCTGCAGCTTCTAAGTCTCAGATTTTTCTTTCCATTTTTTGGAGCCACACCACAGCCTCCAGCTGTGATATCACACAGCCTTCTTTGGTGTCTGTGAGTGTGAGCAGCTATTGTAAGGGGGATGAAGGGGATAAGAGGCATGGCATATGTCCCGAGTAGCCCTCCGAACAGGGACAGGCATGTGCGGAAGCCTCAGCATCAGACAGATCTGAGCTGGGAGTCTTGTTCCATCTCTATCCTGGGATCTTGGAAGGTCATTTCCTGAACCTTCCATTCCCAACTGACCTTGGAGAGGACTGACTGACATGGTGAGGGTCAAGAGCAGGGGTGGCCTCAGACACCCAAGATATTGCTTTCCTGCTCAACTCCTTTTCACAGTGACAGAGACACATGCAGCCATTGTCTTACAGCCTCAGAGTGCTTTCCTGACACTTCTACACCCTAGAATGTCTAGGATCAAGGATGTGACGCTGGGATTTCTTCCTGGTTTGCTCAAGGCTGTCCTGTCCTGGCTGCCTAGGTGTGAGTGCTACCTGCCCTACCCCTAAGAGGGTCACTCCTCATTGCTTGTTGCTTGCTGCTGTGCTGGCTTTTGCCTTCCATGAACTATTTCTTCTCCCTGATGCCCTTCTGTCATGCTACCCTGCGTGGGGGCGTTAATGTGCCCATTTCTAGACAGCTTGCTGTTAGCTATTCTATATCCTTCAGTTTGACTCCCAAGACCACATTTAGAAACAGTGGTGATATGTTCCAAGGCTCCCTGGACAGGCTTGTGTGAACAATGGAGGTGACCAGGAAAACAGCTAAGTTCAGAGCCCATGAGTTGTGGATAAGTCTAGCACAGGGCACATAAACAAGGTCAAGTGAGAAACTGGTCCAGGGAGGGAAGGGAGAGGCAGAGCTCTTCAGTGGAGGAAGGGAGAGATAGGAAGACGGAGAGCTCAGGAGAGGGCCAAACGGAGGGGACAGAGCAAGGAGGAGGAAGGGTCTGTACATTACCTTCAGAGCTCTGCCAGAAAGCGTAGGCTTTCATGCGGAAGGCGGTGCGGAAACGCTCTTTATTGTTTAAGCCAACAGGCTTTGGCTCTTTAGAAGGACTTTCTTCTATGGCATCTACATTCAGAGGGGTAAATAGCTTTCCTTTAGTATTGCTACCACGAGGATTAGAAAGGCGAACCCGATCCAAGAGACCCAGCTTTTGGCTACAAAATAAGCAAAAGTGAACAATTTTCCTCCTTCAGTGCAGGCTCTTGTAATTTCCCATCCCTCCATAAAGACTCACACATTGTCCTCCAAGGGTGGGAGATGGACACCCACAGTGCTAAACCTGATGTGGCGGTTGGAATTGGACAGAGGGTGGTTCAAATCCTGGCTCAATGCTCACAGAATATGCTATAAAGATTTGGCCTTTTTTCACCTTCCTCTATTTAGCATCTGTAATTTTTTGTCTTTCCTTTTCACCATTACGTGGTGATCACATAGTGAGTCAGACTAAATCCTCGTCAAAAGTCCTTGAACAGAACTTAATGACATAAATGACACAAGATAGTCACCTTTCATTTGCTGTCCACAAACAGATCCAATGAATACAATCTAGGGATCCATCAGGTTGGGTAAGAAAAATTATATCTTTAAGATTTAATTAATTTTAATTAATTTTAACCCTAGTTAAAATTTAGCACCTCTTTTAATAACATATATAGGCAACAAACTCCACCAGTTTCCTTAATGTCTGTTATGGCTGTATGTAAATATTCCTTTCAAACTTCACTTGGTCATAGGTAGGACTTTTCAGAGGTGGTTAGCTCTAGGGTGTATGCTGCTGGATCAAGGATGTGATGTTAGGATTTCTTCCTGGTTTGATGAAGGCTGTCCTGTCCTGGCTGCTGGGGTATGAGTGCTACCTGCCCTAAGGGTGGGTAGCCTGGATAAGATATAAGAGACAGAAAGAGGGTCACTCCTCATTGCTCGTTGCTTCTTGCTGTGCTGAAGCCTTCCATGAACTATTTCTCCTCTGAGGCCCTTCGGTCATACTACCCTGCCTGGGAGCCAGATGATTATGGTCTGAAACCTCTACAAAAAGAGCCAAAATGATCTTTTCTCCTTTAAATTAGGGAATTTAGTATTTTGCCTCAGCAATAAGAAAGGTAAACAAAACAATGTCTATGACTATGCATAGTGAAATCATAGATAACTTCATTCTCTGTCATCTTATGGGATTGTTTATACTCATTGCTGCTTGAAATTTATTAGAGCATTCATCCTGCCAGCAGGTCTTGGCATTAAGTTTATCACTAAGAAGCACATAGTTAACATCTCAATTTTTTTTTTTTGAGACAGGGTCTTGCTTTGTAGTTCAGGCTGACTCTGAGCTCATTATGTAGCCCAGGCAAGCCTTGAACTCAGCAATCCTCCTGCCTCTGCCTCCCGAGTGCTGGGATTACAGGCATGAGCCACCATGCCCAGCTACATCTCAAATTTTTAAAGTATATTGATTTTTAAAAAATGGAATCAGTTTTTATAACTATATATTATATTCTACTTATGCATTCCACATTATTGTTTTGAGTTCATAATTTTTGCTGTACTGTAAACAGAGTCTTCACACACACACACACACACACACACACAAAGTTAATAATAATTCCAGTGTAAATTGCTCTCATACAAAAAGTCAGTTGTCTCTGAAATGGAAGCTACATCCTCTCTTCCTATCTGCCTGACATTGGGCAAACGTGTTACCTTTCTGAGACTCAGTGACCTCATTTGTAGTACAGCGATAGGTGTTACCTGCTTCACCTAGTTGTTATGAGGTGAAGTTTGCTAAAGATTTTGTGTACACCAGAGACATAGTAAGTGTTCTATAAATATTAATTTCTTCCCTCTCTTTCTCAGCTTCTGCCCCTGACCTGGGCACAGGTGCTATATTTTCCAGAGAGAACCTAGTGCATTTTTTTGTACATCATTGATTGTGACTCCACCCCATGGCTCACCCCCTCCTGCCCAGCCCAACTAGGCACACAGTGGACATTCAGGACTTGTGGGCAGAAGGAGAGGTGGGTGGATATAAGTGGTCTAATCAGTTCTACATGGCTCTGACATAATGCTGTTTTCTTCAGAAAACAGATTTGAACCAGTACAGAGGTTATGTTGAGTCTGAAGGTGAGAAGAGAACGCACTTCCTGCAGAGCTGATGCTCTGTGCCTTCACAGTACCACACGCTCCTCTGATAAGGGTTCTAACAACACCTGCTTCCTACAAGTCCGGGGAATAGTGTACATAACAACTATCATGTTTTCTGCCCACATCCTAGTAAGGAGATGGCACTAAGAAATGTTGGATAAATGAATGAATAAATATACGAATGATGGATGAGCAGTCATTATTCTTGACTCCATATGGACGTATTCTGTGCCACCTACTTCTGTTTGTAGCAGTTTGGTTGAAGAACTCCACTCATGACCAGTCCAGGGTAAATTTAGAGAGAGACTCCAGTACCCAATGAACTCTAGCTTTTCTGAGCTGAAATAAAAAATTTTGGAGCTGCTTTCCCAACCAGAATTAGGTGAATGACAAGTCTGATAGAGGAAATATCAGGGGCCATAAGCTGGGAGTGATAGATGAAGCAGGAAGCCAACAGGAGGCATCTGGAAGCTATCCTGTCCAAGTGGTAAGTAAGCTCAGGAACTTTGAGATGATCGCGCCTCAGACCCTTTCCCTTCCCGGCCCCCATCTCACTGCACCTCCACTCCAAAGTGGCTTCCTTTTCTCCACCTGTACCAAATCTTATGCCCACCTCCAAGCACCCTCTGCCCACTGTCCTACATGCAAAGCACTTCCTGGCGCGCCTAGCCAATCTCACACCTACTGGCCTTTGAAACTATGGCTCAGGGTTCCCCCTTGGAGATAGGTACCCATCATGGCCTCCACATGTGCTTGTATTTTTCTCTGTCGTGTCACTTAACATGCTTCTCTTTCACCCCAGTATAACTTCTTGCTTGGCACACCTGGATGCTCAACACGGCAACTCAGGTCATGGGTTTAGGAACAAAACTAGCTTGTGTGGAGATGTGTCAATAAAGTATATGACCTAGGGCACATGTGACCTCTGGTCCCAGCTTTCTTGTTGCGAGATGATGATCTGAAGCCCAGCTGCATAGAGCTGATTAAGGGTTAAATGAGATCATTAGTGTAAAGTGCTGCACCTGTTCTCTGAGATACAGTCAGTAAATGCTGGCTGTCATCACTATCTTTGTAAATAATCCTCTTCCCACAGAAGCAGTAGAAAGCTGATGATGTCTGAGATGGATGGATACAATTTCCTCAGCCACAGAGAAGACTTTTGTGCTTTTCTTTTTACATGAACTGAAATGAGTTTGGGGGATTTATATATGACAGTGTTTGACAGAACTTCTTAATGCCAGTCTCAAAATACTCCACTGTCTCTCTGCTCCACCTCAGCCATATGAGAAGCTTAATTCTAAATAAATAAGCAAGACAAAATTAATGGCCGCTTCTGTCTTGGCTTGAAATTTCAGCATGTTTTTCGAATATCAGAAGGGTAATGAGAACACTCTCTTGGTTCTATCTGTGCTGGGATTTAAGTTTCATTTCCTCAGCTTTTAAATACTTCTGAATTACTTTGGCCACATTCACTTAATACCCCATTGGTCACAGATGACACGTTAGACCATGTTAAGAATCCAGATGTGTCAAGCACAAGTCAGAAGGCTCAGCTCCGAATTGCTCACAGCCCTTGCACCTAAGAGGCTTACAGAATTCTTCTTCCAGCAAAGTGGATGATCAGCTTACTTGTTAATTATATTGCCTGAAATTCAAGACTCCAAAAGATAATCAAATGTAAGGCCAAGTTCAACCCTGAAATTCAAAACCCATCTCCTCCCCTCTTCACAAGGACTCCGGTGCATAATTCAGGACTTGTTTTTCAGAGGGTACAGCAGACCCTGCAAGAAAAGTGCTTCCTGGCGCTGACATCAGACTTCCTCAGAGAGACAGCGTATCTCGTTTGTTAATTACAGACACTTACAATGAATTAGAGAAACCATAAATAGATGGTCTGTGGGCCAGAAGGTAACCTCAAGTTTATTCTGCCCTGGCAGAGAGAGCCCTTGTCCCGAGCTCCTGCCTCAGCTTTCAGTAGCCAGGAAACTACAACTATTTTCAACCCACAAAGCTCCTGGCCACTCATGATTTTGCTCATGCTGTGAGCTCTACCTGGGAGAACTTTTATCTCTTCTTTCGTCGAAAGGACTCTTGATTATTGTCTAAAACTTGGCCCAAGCAGCAACCAAAATTCATATCCCGGCACATCCAGATGTTTAGGGTGAAGACCAAGGTGCACTTGGCACTCATACAGTGTGCCCCGGGACACTTCAGACTTGGCTCACCCATGACCCCTGGTCGCCATAATTGAATCTTTGACTCTCAAAGGACCCCCACTGAGTGGTTCTGAACCAGGGGTGCTTCTGATCCCTCAGAGGACGCTGGGCAAAGTCTAGGGATAAATTTGTTTTAAGCCACTTGGGGAGCACTACTGGCATCTAGTGGAGAGAGGCTAGGTGCGCCATGAGACAACTTGCAGAACACAAGACAAACCTTCCGCAAAGAATTATCTATCCTAACTCTTGACTGTACTGAGGTTGAGCAACAGAACAAGCTTTGGGGCCAGAAACTAACTTGTTTAATTTGTGTATCTAGCATCAAGCTATCACCATGCCTGGCATATCAAAGTATTAAATCCATTGTTATAATGTTGAATGAAAGAATAAAATGTTTGATCTTTCGATGACTAGAGAACACCAAACCTCAGCTGGAAAGAGTGTGGACTCTGGATTAAGGGAAATGGGATCACATCTGTACTCTGTAGTTAATACTTAAATTTGGGGAAGTTATTAACTCCATGATTCATTTCTGATTTTAGTGGCTTTATCTGTAAAATGAAGCCCACACTATTGTTTTACTCAACAAAAACATTTCCAACACCTTATTAATGTTGGGCTGTAGCAACCTGCTGAGTAAAAGGGAGAGAAAACCACATGCAATTTCAGCCTCCAGTGAACTGAAACTCACTTAGGGAGACACATAATAAGCCAGCAGAAGTGTATGCTGCGGAGCTCTGACCAGGAAGCGAGAGCGCAGTGATGGGGAGGAACCGGAGCAGCTCTTAGGAAAGGTAGGGCAGGCTTTGGCAGTGAGTGGGAAACTAGTCCAGGAGTCCCCGCTCATTCATCCAGACACGAAGGCGTGAGAAGAAGCCAGAACTCAAAGAGAAGGGAGAAACGTTCCTAGGAAGAATCGTATGGGGGTGCAAATGGCATAGGTGTTGGGCTTATGATGCCAAGGTGGGGGTACAGACACACTAACTGTGGGGCGGGGTGGCACTACACAAGCAAAAATGACTTTCAAGAAAGGGAAAGTCTATTGAGTTTCTATTTAAAATATATACTCCTAGTAGCATTAGTCACAACAGGCAAAGAGTAAAAGCAGCCCAAAGGTCACGTGTCAGTGGATGGGGAAACAAAATATGCACACACCAACTGGAATAGAATTGGATCTTAGGAAGGATGTTCTGCCATAGCCTGCAGCGTGGATGAAACTTGATACTATACTAAGTGAAACAATCTAGTCCCCACAGGACAAACGCTATGATTCCACTGTCATGAGGTATTTAGAGTATGGAAAACACAAAAAAAAGAGAGGTGGGCAGTGCTTGCCAAGGGTAGAGGATCGTGGATACAGGGAATTGTTTATCTGGAAGAATTTTAGTTTTACAAAGTAAAACAATTATGGAGACTCACTGCAGAACGATGTGAATTTTTGAAATATTACTGACGCATACACTTAAAAGGATTACATGTTATGTGTAAGTTACTGCAATTACTGTTTTTCAAAAAAGAATATGGTGGCTTCTTGATGGAGAATGTATGGGACTAAAACGAAAGCAGGAGATGAATAAAGAAGCTACTGAAGTTTTCCAGGCAAGAGAGGCTGTGGAAAAGGGTGATTATGTGGGAAGAGGGAGACTACCAGTTGGTTATATCATTTGTAATAAACAGCAGGAGGCTTCCTTGATGGGAAGTATATATGGCAGGGAGGAACTACTCATGATTTCTTTATTTTTTTTAATTTTATGTGTAAATGTGTGGATTGTGACATCATTTTCTGAACTGGATAAGACCTGAGACAAACATGTGGAGAAAAAATGCAAATTCAAGTTTGAGACAGACATGTTGCTTTTAGGATCATTGAAAGACATGGTGTCAAGTCAAAAGTTAAAACCTTGTCTGTCCTATTTACTGTTATGTTCTCAACCCTAGTCAGGTTTTTAGCATGTAGGAGAGGCTTGAAAAGTATTTATTAAGTAGGTGAGTGAGTGATGGGTGGATGGCCGCTTGATGGATAAGGTGCACAATAACCAAAAGTAGAGTATTTTGAAAAGGTAGTATTATGGGTAGGCTAACATGTACCCCAAAGTTCTCCCGTGTTTTCAAGGTTATCTTATGGAGGATGCCATGAATCCATTGACATTTTCATAGCCAAGCGTACTATTAGGAGGTTGGGCTGAGCGCTTGAAAGGACATATTCCCATCCTGCCTCCTCCCCTTCCTCTCTGCTTCCTTGACACCTCTTCTTGGCTCCTCCTCTTCCTCTCTGCCCCCTTGACACCTCTTCTTGGCTCCTCCTCTTCCTCTCTGCCTCCTTGACACCTCTTCTTGGCTCCTCCTCTTCCTCTCTGCCTCCTTGACACCTCTTCTTGGCTCCTCCTCTTCCTCTCTGCTTCCTTGACACCTCTTCTTGGCTCCTCCTCTTCCTCTCTGCCTCCTTGACACCTCTTCTTGGCTGCGCCTCTTTGCTGTCTTGCTTCTTCTTCAGAGCCAGCCAACAATGAAGTGAAACTGAACATTCATAAACCTCTCCTCCTTTCGAGTGGGTGTCCGGCATCGTGTCCCGGTGAAGAGAACACAAGTGAGCCAGGTGGTTGCTCTGTCTTTCACTGTTTGATGTGAAAACTTGATGCACGGACTCAAGTGACCAGCCTGGGGCAGCTAATCTCACCTGGAGAGGCCAGGAGCTCAAGTTTATTCTTTTCCTTCTTTCCTCTTTAATCTTTCTAGATAAAATGGACAAGGTTTTGCACAAGATCTGCACCTCCCTGTTAAGGGCCTTGACTAAACCATAGCCTACCAGACAGCAAAGGCAGACAGGTAAATAAGTGTGACTACAGCATCACACAAGCCAATTCCTGTAATAACTCCCTTACATAGGTATATTGATAGCCCATTGATTCTGCTTCTCCAGATGACCCTGGAAATTTACTTTGTAGCTATAAAATAAATTACTCTGCAGAAGAGTGCAAACACAGCTTATTCCAGCCTGTTGTGTGTTTTATTTGGGATATCGTTGTGCTAGTTTTAAAATAATTGGCATTTCGAGACATTTTTCACATACAAAAGGTGGCCGGGAAAAGGATTGCAGGTCTAGGCACTTGATGCTTTGCTAGTTTGAAGGTAGAAGATGAAAGACAGAAAGAACAAAATTAAGCCCTTCATTCAATCCTTAGATCACCGACAAATGGCTCAGACCTCAATAGTGTGGCCAAAGAAAAGCTCCTGAGCAGATTCCCTCTAGATTTCTTGATCCAGGCAGGAATTAGAGCCCCCCCCTTTTGTGGGAGCCTCCCCTCCACCTGTGCCATGGCGTCCCCACGTGAGCATGCCAGCCGTCCAGCATTCTGCTTTGTAATGATATGCTCCCTTCAGACCATGAATCCAAAGTGTGAATTATTAAGCTGTGAATTCCATCCAGTTCTCCAAGAGTTCTCAGGGCCTGACAGAAAACAAGTCTCTGAATGCTCAACTTTTAGGTCAGGGAAGGAAGGACAGAAGGAGAATGGAATGGAGGGAAGAAGGGGAAGTAAGAAAGTATATTGCAAAGTCAAGATTCAAACCTGTGTCTAGCTGACACCTGGTAAGTTCTGAACCGAAATAGTGAGATGACTGTGGGCACAGAAAACAGAATTGAGTATGCCAACTAGGGTAACAATGACAATAATGAAAGCAAACCCTAAAGTGTTATTTATCACAGTTTGATTCTAAGCAACTAATTATTCCCACAGTCCTGGAAATAGTTGGTCTTATTACAACCATTACATCCATGAGGAAATGAACAGAGTTCAGTAAGGAGCCCCGAATGGCCCAGCCACCACACGGTGACCTCTAACTTGAGGGTTCTCACCCAACAACACAACATGTTTCTATTGCTACTGGGCCACAAGTTCACAGTACACAGGGCCAGATGCAGGTTGCCCTAGCCCAGCCTCTGCCTTCCAGTGGTGAAGGAGTTTGGCTTAGTTGGCAAGTTATTCTTACAGAGCTGGCAATACTCTGTACAGCAGGGATGGGAGAGGTATGATCATGTCTGGACTGACTGCTGGGATGGCAGGAATCACATCGCGTTTGTGCAATAATCCTAATGTGTGAATCTGGTTCTATTTGGGCAAGTTTGCACAGTTAGTCTGCTGAGCTCAGTGGTCATTTGGTTTGGTTCAGTGATCCTGAGAACCTAAGAGGATAATTCTATTCTACGTTTGTATTTGATACTCTGAAGACACTCATCTGATGTGAGAATGGAGAACAGAATATTTTTCTGTTAGTTTCCTAAAAGTGTATTTTCTCCATGTATCCAAATCTCTTTCATGGCTAATATACTACTTTATCAGCATGAATTCTTAGCAAGCTTTTGCTACATCCCTCTTTATATTTATAGTTCCTATCCCAGCCAGCCTCTGGGGTAAGTACTGTTATTATTCCTGTTTCTCAGATCAGGCCACGGAGGCATAGGGAGGTTGTACAAGCTGCTCCAAACCACACACTAGTGAGAAGAAGAGCCAGGCTTTGGTGTGTGATACTTTCTCACATCTGATTTCACAGCCTACTGATTTCTATGTCTACCTCTTAATTCTACCACATGACTATATTATAATGCCAGTGAAAGAGGAGAACGGTCTACAGATCTAGGGACAGCCAGACAGAAACGAGGTCAGATCTCAGCCTCTGTTTGAGTTGTTTCATCTCCTTGTATCCCAGGATCCCCATTGATGTGTGGGTGCAAATAAATACATGTCCATCTAAGAATTATGTGTGTGGTGGATCAGCTGATAGAGCTTCCTACTACATGCGAACTTGTGCTTGCCTGTGTCTAATATAGAAGGTCCAGCTGTGTTCTCCTCAAAAGAGGTTCAAACTCTAACCCTATCCCTTTCAACGTGACTTTTGCAAATGCTACCAAGATAAGATGAGCTGATTGGGGAATAGGTGGAGTACCTAACCCAATGACTGCTGTCTTTATAAGAGAAAGGAGAGACAGTTTTAACACACACACACACACACACACACACACACTCAGAAGGAAAAAGACCATGTGAGTGGAAGACAGGAGTTGCAGTGACGGGTCTACAAGCCAATAAAAATTGGCAGTAACAGCGGAAGCCAGGGAGAGGCGAGGAAGGAGGAAACACCCTCCCTTACAGCCTCTAGAGGGAGTATAGGCCAACTGACATCTTGATTGCTCAGACCAGAAAGAATACATTTTGCTGTGAGTGATAATCTGTTATGAAAACCATAGGAACCACTGAGTATCTGCCAAGAACAGTCGAGGAGATGAGTAACTCTGCTTTTAGGCTTTTTAGGAATAAGCCAGGGAGCTACAATAACATTCAACATGCTAAGAAATGTGAGGACTCTGCACCCAGAAAAGGCTCCATGAGGCACAGGGAGGACTGTCCTTTCTAATAATTTTTAAGTCATGGAAATGGAGCTTCCACACTTGTAGAAGAATTGACAAGAAGCCCCTGACTCTTGACTGGCTCCTCCTTGCAGGACAAGGTGAATTACTTGCTGGGATTACGTGTGCAGTGACCACTGGCCAACCTTTTTTTAATCATGCAAGTCTTCTATCAACCGCCACTGTACACATTTGTCCATTTACCCTCCAGCTGCCCGTGTGCTATGAATCAGACAAGACACAGCAGCCCCATGGGGCTGCCTGGGGCAGTGTCTGCTCCTAAGGACAAACTTTGTGGGAAATACCACAACGTGTCACCCTGTAAAGTTACCTCTGCTTTATTCAGCAAACATAGCTTATATTAACACCTGTGCCTATGTCCCAATTGATTTGTAAATCAGAAGAAAAGGGTGTTATAAGTACCCACATTTACTCAATGATTAGAAAAGAAAAATGGCAACTAACTCTTCAAGACAAGTCAGAAATCACTCTGGGATAAACTAAATTAGCCCATATCTCCCCTCTCCTACCATTCTGCATCCTGGGCCAGTGCACAGGCCCTGGAGGCAGGAGAATGTACTAATAACTGGAAGAGCATTCGAACCTCTAGTTTTTTTTTTCTGGGTAACAACTTTCTCATCAATAAAATGAAGATTCAGATTAACCGACTTCTAAATGTTGCTCACCTTTAAGGTCCACTAATCCTAGTGCATGGACTCGAGCCGGGATTTATATCACCCATGACTCTGTGAAATGAATTTCAGTGGCAGATGTCACAGGGAGAAGGCAGAGAGGAATGGCAGTATCTGAGCACCTGCTCCCTCGCTTCCCGGAAGACCCTGGCTCTCTGCCTTTTTAGCCCTTCCAACCTCCTGTCAGCTACGTGAGCCAAGAAGAGAAGAAAACAAACCAAGCCAAGGAGACACCTGCAGTGGCTGATGAAGTCACCGTTTACAACAGCTTCTGGGAATTAGCCCAGTAGCTGGGACCATGAAACATGGACATAGACCAATTGGATCCAGTTCCTTCTTTTGCTCCTTTTAGAGCTCTATGACCTTCTAAAATCACTTATCTCTCTGAACCTCAGTTTCTGATCTAGTGGATGGTAGCTAAGAATAGTACCTATCTCAGAGGGTGACTGTGAGGATCGATGTGCTTAGAACTGTACCTGGCAAACAATATAGATTCTTCACCATTTACTATAGTTATACTTGAACTCTTTGATCCAAAGAACAATTCTCAACTAAATTTGATAGGTCCGTAGTGAGAAAGATGTATTCACATGGTAGGAGAAGATAAGGTTACAGGGGAACTTTTTCCCCACTTTCCAAAGATGAAGAAGAGTTCTGAAGGTTCTTGTTCATATTGAATTGTTTGAAAATATACTGAATAAATGGACTCAGGGAAACAGTTATTGTTAACATAGTTCCCTGTGTTGAGAATTCAGGACATATCAGTTTCTACCAAAAAGATGTTCTGAACCATCAACATTGATGGATATCTACTGAATACCTGTAATCAACACTCAAAACGACCCCCTAAACACAAAATTACTAAAGTTATCTGGCATAATCTATAGAAAAAATAAGGCTCCAAGCAGTTTAACACTGCTGTTCTTTAATGTAATACTATTAAGAATTTGAAATTTTCTGCATAGAATTTATGCTCTTGATGGACAACTATTGTTTTTGTAAGCTTGATATTTTATTCCTCATCCTCTGGGAGGAAAAAATACACTATTATCTTCAGAAATTTATTCTTTCCACTTCAACCACGTCATGCTAGTGGAGGCTGTCAGTCAGACCGTCTTACATCTGGACTCACTCACTGTAACACATGGAAATGAGGCCCCAGATTTCTTCAGGGGTGGCCTGTGTCCTCTGAGCCACAGACCTTGCCCAAGGCATGAGTAGTTGAGTGAATCAAGGCATGTTTCATACTTCTCTGAAATTTTTCACACTTGTATTCCACAAAGGACAAGTAGGACAAGATGCATTTGATACCACTGGCATACACAGCTGACATGGAGAGGATCAGCGGAGAGAGTGAAGTCATCAGTGAAAGACAAGCAGAGCTAAGCGATAAGGAGAGAAAACCCAGAAAGCCTCATACTCTTGCCCCAGGGGTCCCTACTCTCTCCTGTAGGTGCCTCTGAGTCATTACATTTCCTCCTTAGTGTAAATAAGATAGTACCAGTTGTCATAAGGTAAGCTGGGTTTCTGATATTTGGAGAATGAAGAGTGTTTCCACCCATCGAGCCCTCATCCCTTCATCTGCCAGAGACGGGGGCACTAGCGGGACACTGAGGTAGCAGCCGAAGAGAAAACAAGCACAAGGCTACCACTGTGGGTGACAAGAAGGGGAAATAATCCGGCTTGGGGACGTGAGGGAACCATATCCTGGAGACAGGAGGCAGGAATCACTGCTGCACAGGACGAGATCACTGCGAGCCAAGGAGGCAACGGCTCTGACTGAGAACTGACCGTGTCTTCCTCACGCCTTCCCTGCAATCCACTTCCCTGATAAAATTTCCCTCCAAAGAGAAGCAAACAACAATTTCTTGAAGCATACTTTGGGCCGGGTACAAACTTACACCTGCATAGTAACTAGACTCCTCCCTGTCTGGTGATCTCGGTCCCCTTTGGAAAGAAACAGGATGAATAACTATTAACGGCATTCATTTGGGAAGACATGTAAGTGAAGTGTATCCTTTGTCAGGTGTTTCTCCAACCGGGGAGGAGCTGGGCTTTCTGTCTGCGAAGATTCGACCTAGCTGTCTCTTTCCTGGGGAGAATACGACAGGACACTCAGCTTTGCTTATTTCCTATCATAAATTTGCCTGTTCATTTGTGCTGTTGCCTCAGGTTTAAATTTCATTATCACTGGAGCAAGGGCCCATGGGAGCTGTGACACACCCACCCACCCACTCACTCATCTACCATCCACTTTTTCGCTACATTAAAATCTACAGGGCCGGAGGGTTAGCTCAGTGGTTCCAGCACCTGCCTCGCAAGCGCAAGGACCTGAGTTCGATCCCTGGTAACCACATATAATGCTGGGCGTGGAGACACGCCCACCAACAATCAACACCGCATACCACAATGCCGGACGTGGTGGCTCACGCCTGTCATCCCAGCACTCGGGAGGCAGAGACAGGAGGATTGCTGAGTTCGC
>PVIC010044364.1:0-15068 GCA_004025085.1 Thryonomys swinderianus
TAAATGTTTCATATCTTGGAGGGGTTGTCTCTTTTATAAGCTTCTCCTTTTGTTTTCTGGGAAATTTCTCAGCAGTTTTGATGAAAAATTTGCTCTAAAGCATGCGTCTTAACCATGTGGCTTGGCTTTTATTTATTGCAGGGACTTTTTCAAAGGTATGAAGCTGTTTCTGCTAGCTATTAAATTCTTCTTGAATTTTCATTGGTTTCCTTGTTTTCTCCTCTGTCCGGATCCACAGGTGCCATTATTTTTTAAGGGCAAAGTTCTGTGCTTATAGAATGATGCGCATGCCACTGTTGTGATGAGTGTGACTTGATGTTGTGACAATAAAGAAATAACCGTCTGTCTTTTAGACCTACTGGGATCCTTGTTCTTGTAGGACACGGTATACTGCTTTCTTTTCCCAGTGTCACTTGCCGGGATGGAATGCCTTTAAGTTTTGTTCCTTAATGTTTTCTGAGGATAAACTCAAGTCGATTGATGAAGTCAAGTCCCAGTTGGTCTACAGTAACATTTTGGCGAGTTACCACCAAAAAAGTCCAGAGTGACTTACAGAGCTGGCTTCAGACAATTCTGCTAAGAGTGAGCAGCACCTCGGTGGGTTGTGTGAGTGCTGGAATAACACCACGGGGAATACCTGGCATAGAAATACTCAACCCGATTGTCCCTTTACAAAAAAATAAACCTGAGGTGAGATTGCACCTTCTGGAGGTTTCTGTCCAAGTTTGGCCTCTTCCTAACCTAAGGAAATAAGGTCTTATTGATAGCATATTTAATATTTACAAAAAGTTCGCTTTTAAAAGAATGTTTTAAAAACGTAGTTCCCCAAACATAGAAGGGTGAATGATATTCGAATATTTCTATATGATTTGAATTAATTCATCCTCATGGTGCTGCCAAATCTTTAGGAATTTGCTTTTTGGAGTTAATTTGTGAGTTCAAACCTTATTACCTATTTGTTTGTCATTCCTAAGTGTAAACCATCTTTCTTCATCTATAGAAGTAATTTTTCAGGTTTTTGTTTATGACTTAATATTTATGACTGTACTTTTTTTTTGCTTTTTGAGACAGGGTCTCGCGTTGTAGTTCAGGCTGGCCCTGAGCTCACTATGGTGCCCAGACAAGCCGCCGCGAACTCAGCAATCCTCCTGTCTCTGCCTCCTGAGTGCTGGGATTACAGGTGTGAGCCACCACGTCCGGCATTGTAGTATGCGGTGTTGATTGTTGGTGAGCGTGTCTCCATACCCAGCATTATATGTGGTTACCAGGGATCGAACTCAGGACATTGCACTTGTGAGGCAGGCGCTGGAACCACTGAGCTAACCCTCTGGCCCTTTATGACTGTACTTTAAATTTTTTTTTTTTTTTTTTGAGACAGGGTCTCGCTTTGTAGTTCAGGCTGGCTCTGAGCTCACTGTGTAGTCCAGGCAAGCCTCGAACTCAGCAGTCCTCCTGCCTCTGCCTCCCGAGTGCTGGGATTACAGGCGTGGACCACCACGCCCAGCTGTACTTTAAATTTTTTTAATGGTTGTAGCAAAAGGAATTGTGAATTCTGAAACTGTCATCTCTGTAGAAGTAGCCTATAAGAGCTAAATCTTGTAAGATTTTGAACCTTATACAAGGAACTGAACCCTGAGCCTTATACATGCTAAGCAAGTGCTGTACCATTGAGCTACAGCCCCAGCTCATACTGTAGGTTTTTTGAGAGAAGTGAACAAAGTTTGAATGGTAGTATGTTCACAATAATGATATGCCTGGAGGGATTCAAGATGCTCAGTACAGAGTGGAATGATTTGAAAGGTCAGATGTCAGAGCTGAAAGGACCCCAGACCACACCCCTACTTCAGAGATGTGGAAATAGGCTGTAGGGTTCCACAGTTTAGGCACAGAGTAAGTGGAGATTTGTACCAGTAGTGTTTGGCATCAGGAGCATAAAAGGCGAATATATTTTCTGGGCAATTTTGAAATCCTCATAAGATTTATAGAAACCTAGCATTTTTAATCTTGATTATTCAGACATAAGTAAGCAGACCTTGGGTAAGGAACACTGTTTCCAGGCCATGGAGAGTTCTAGTAGCACACCTGTGCCTCAGTGTGTTGAGAGATTGCACTGGGGGTCAAATGGATCAGTGTGTAAGATAATGTTCAGTACAGTACCTGCCATTATTAAATGCTCTGTGAAAAGCTAATGTAATAAAATTGAGAGCTGAATTTTTCTTTCTACTTACACTTTTTTCCTGTTCCTGAGAAGATGTGTCTTATGTCCTCCCTAAAATCTAGGCTACTTTTTTTTTTTTTTTTGAGACAGGGTCTTGCTTGGTAGTTCAGGCTGGCCCTGAGCTCACTATGTAGCCCAGGTAAGCCTCAAACTCAGCAATCCTCCTGTCTCTGCCTCCCAAGTGCTGGGATGACAGGTGTGAGCCACCATGCCTGGCACTGTGGTATGTGGTATGTAGTATTGATTGCTGGTGGGCGTGAGTCACCACACCCAGCATTGTTATATGTGGTTAACCGGGGATCGAACTCAGGACCTTGTGGTTGCCAGGCAGGCGCCGGAACTACTGAGCTAAATCTCCGGCCCAAGGCTACATATTTTATCTGTGCCCATTTATCTGTAGTCTGCCTGTTCTGGTTACATGATGTTATAGCTGATTCATTCCAAAACATGGAAAAGTTAAGAGTTTTCTGTTAATTAAAAAATAAATGTCATGTGAGTGATAGCCACTGCCACCTAGTGGTGAGGATCCTTTCCTTTAGAATGTCCGAGTTCAGTTTAAGATTCTTGAGCATAAGTTCCTATAGTCTTTCTTCCAAATACACAGTCGATTTAGCACAGCCATCTTACTTCTGCTGTTCTCTTCCTGTTTCTTAAGCTCGTCCTCCACTTTGTGCCAGTGGTTCTGTCACTTGGAACTATATAAGGTTCTCAGTTCTCTGACTGTTATGCTTTCTTTGCTCTGCAACTTTGCACATGGTGTTTCTTTAGTTCAGATGCTGTCTCTTCTGTCTGATCAAATGCATGCATGTGCACACACACAGATACACACAGTGGCTTCTTCGTTCTCACAGGATTTGCATTTATGTATTGAGTAAACCTAAGTTTTTCCTCCCATTAGACTGAGCTCCATAGGACCATGGGATCAGGATCTGTTTCTAGTTATCTGTCTGGAGGGACTAGCCCAGTGCTTGGCTCACTATAGGCATACAAAACCCAATAGTTGAATGATGTAGCCTTGGTAAGTTGATAGGGTTTTTTTTTTTTTAAATGAGATTTGACTTTTCAGAAGAACACATGTGAAGGATACAGGGTACTAGCAGATTCACGTGTGTCAAGGGGCCCAAACGGCCGGGATTATCAGAAACTGCCGGCACACCTGAAACCACAGGAACACTGTGGTTTGCCTGTGAGAACTGCCGGCACACCTGAAATCACAGGAACACTGTGATTTGCCTGTGAGTACCACACTGGTTTGGTCTAGAAAGCAGAAAGAATTGACACTGAGCACTGCTTTTGTGAGACTTAAGGGGCTTTGGAGGAAACGAATAGATTGACACAAGTACAGTGGTATCAGTTCATCTCTCTGTTATGCTGAACGGGGTGGGGGGGGCCAGGGCTGAGGCAAGAGGCCGGGCAGAGGCGAAGGCAGTGATCAGAATCCTAACCGTGTTGTGTAGTCTCAGTCAGCGAACAGATCTCTTGCCGTGACTGTGACTAGCCGAGTGACTCGGGGCAGCCTAGGTAGTTTCTCCAACTTGGTCTCTGTACCTATGAACCAGAGGTCTCATTTGCCTCCTCTCAGGTACATCTGAATTACCTGTCTAACGAGGCTGGTTTTATTTTTTAAATGAGATCATAGTTTACAGTATGCCCAATAAGTGTAGTTTATTATTGTCTATCTGTAGGTTGTGAAAAGGTCAGATCATAAGAACGAGAAGACTATACCTCCCTTGTTGAGCATTGTCTCTAATGTCTTACACAAATGGAAGCTATTTAACAAGTGCCTGTTGAGTTACTCAGTGGGACATCAGGACAGAGCTTTTAGAGGCCTGTGAATATTTTTTTCCTAGAACACGTTTCAGATGAAGCCACTTGCATCCTAGTTCATGATACTCGGGCTCTGAGTTGTCTCAGAATGTCTTGTGCTGCTTCTAGAGCGGATGCCAGGGAAACAGACAAAGGATAGCATTAATGGGTCTCCCGTACAACGGAGCTGATATCGTCAGCATTTGGGTCCCCAAAGAATGCCAGCAGCCGTCTGGAGGTGAAGTTTCTGTCTGAACATTTATTCCACAGTCATAGAAAGTGAAGATGGAAAAGACCCGAGGACATTTCGTCCGTCCTCGTGGTTGTACAAGAAAAGTGGCTGGAGCAAAGCAGCCTGTTTACTTCATGCTCACAAGACAGCACTTCAGTTCTTGGAGCAGAGCGATTGCAAACACACTGAAATAAGGACACAGTGCAAATACTCTTCACAAACCTTAAGAAAATACTTAGAAATACATTATTTTCATAAAGTGATTAGTAACCAAAGAAAAGAGGGAATCTTGGAATGGATGGATGGTTTAAAGAGTGAGGCGTAACTAAACTGCAGGTGTTGAAAGTGGTTTTAACTAGAAAGCCATGTGTTTTAAAGACTAGATTTTCTGGTTTGCTTGTCAAAATATAGGTTGGGAGGAAACGAGAGGCTCAAAAGTAGTTTCTTTCCCTTTATTCTCTGCACCGAGGAAGTGCACAATTTGCTCCCGGGCTCCAGTGGACCCCGCGCTGGGAAGTCCGTTACCCAGACAACGTGACTGTTTTTCGCAGTTCTCACTTGACTTTCCACTTCTTGGGCTGGGCTCTGTGGCAAGCGGTGGCTCCGTTAAAAAGTTTGTGCAAGAACAAGGTTCATGAGTAGTGGAGTCACCTGCAGGCACATTAAAAGCCCTAACTGATCAGCTCCCTGTGGTGCCACACTTGGCCCTCGCAGTCTCTTCCAACTTGTTTTTATCTGTTGGAGGATGTGCCTTCCCCTCTTTGGACCCTTATTTATACGAACTGACCAGCCCTGTGTGTCCAGTCTACTCAGTCTACTGCCGGTGGGAGATGCAGTTTGTCATCTTCCGGATTCCCCAGGACCAGAGTGCCAAGGGGTGGAGGCCTCCCGAACCGAGGTAATGGGAGTCCAGTGGAAGAGGCAGGAGCACCCTTAGCTCTTTCTAATTTGCCCTAAAGGCAGCCCTCCACCTGAAGGTATCCAATCATTATTGTTGTTGTTGTTGTTTTTATTTTTGAACCTGAGGAGGGGAGTTGAGAGAACCGAGGTGGAGCAGAACAGAAAAGAGGTTTTCAGGGATCCAGCCTTTCATGAAATCTTCACAAAACACAACACACTGTTTCACAGATTGCAAAACACTGTTCAATTACGACCATTGAAGAAACCATTGTTACTTAACATGAAGACTGCTCATTTCACCACAAGCAATTACGGTTTTTCTTTATCCAGGACATGGAAGTATTTCAAGCAATGTTGGCAGCAGTACGACTGCCTTCAGCCCCTGCTGCGCCTTGCTGGACCTGGGCCACTGTTTGGCTGGGTAGTTCCTCAGAAGATACTTGAGGGGCATGCACTGGTCTTTGGCTCTGGACAGGCGGGGCAGACTGGCGTCTGATCCCCACCATCCAGAAGGCCTTGGTAGAGAAGCTTAAGGTAAACCCGATATACAAAAATCCAGACTTACAAAACAGGTACATTAAGGGCTAATTAATTGCTTTACAAAAGGGATTTATACTTTACAAAAATTCACCTCTGGGTTCCCTTATATAGCCAGCTTCTCAAGTCCAGTCACAATATGAATCGAGTTAGAAAAAATGTACAACAGGAGGAGCATGGCCGTGACGTGCATTGAGGTTCACCTGTACACCAGCCTTCCGTGCTGTGCGGACCCCAGGGGCGCTCAGTGTGCCGGCAGAGTCTGGTTGCAGATGGGTGGTGTCAGGGTCCGTCTTCCACAGGCAGCTGTGAGTCTATCTTTGGGCCCGGGGTGAGAACATGGGGGACAGTTTTTCAAAGTGAGCTGTCCTTTGTTGTTTTTAGGGCTCAGCTGTTTCCCCCTACTGTTGCTGTCTGATGGTGGAGCTTGATAGAGCTTAATTTTAGAGCCCTTATACTTCCCTTCTCAGTATCTCTGAGCTTACTTTCACTCCTGGGTTTTCTCAGCCAATTAAATAATTGCTAGGGTTTTACTAAAGCTTAGGGTGTTATCTTTCCCTGGGCAGCTCTGGGTCAAAATGCAGATATTATATCCAGAAGTTAAGACAGCAACTTTGTGATTGAGGTACTTTTCTAATGATGTGCATGCTGCTTGGCTGAACTCTTTCTAGATGTTTTCAAAATGATTGGGTGTAGAAATGTGTATTGAGAGGATAAACCAGTAATTGATAAATAAGGAGATTTAATCCTGCATGGTGTCTCGGTACCATGGTGGGAGTTTGCAAAGGGAATCAGTAGATATGTGCTGAAGTATAAAGGTTTCCTCATTTCTCCAGTATGCCACCACCCCAAAGTTTCTGCCTCACTTCTCTCTGTGCCTAGGGGTGGCCATACTTTTCCCCAGGAATAATTTTAGGGTGCCCTTTGGGTGTCATGGGGCTGGCTGAAGATACTGGCTCCCATGAGGTTCTTCAGACCCCACCTTATCGCCGCCCCCTGATCGCTGTGGAGGGGTCCTGTCATTCGGGACTCTCACGAGTCCCTTCAGGGTGACACTTAAATATGTTCATCTTCAGGAACCAAAGTCCTGGAGGTCCCATTAGCCCTTCCGTGCTGCGTTCCCAAGCAGTGGTACATGGGGAAAGGGATCCTACGTGTTACTCATACCAGTCTTTTGTGGGCACAGATGTGGGGAGGATAAAGAGAGGAGCCAAAGCCTGTGCCCAGCTCCTCAGAAGTGAGCAGGGTGAGGAGAGCAGGCCACGTTGGTGATCACTATGCAGGTGTGGAATGCACAGGCAGACTCCTGAGTGTGGAAACTCATGAGCAGCTCAGGACTCACTTTGGGGATCCTATGGCTAAGGTGACTGCTGATCTGAAAACGAACTAGTATGTCGCATGCAGAGTCCCTAACCCATGGTGCCAGCTCCCCTACCCTGTTTTAGACAGTTTGCAGGAATGCTCCAGCTTCATCCTGTGGCCACAGCCTCACTTTGCTTTTCCGTCTTTGTTTCCTTTATAAAAGGCATACACTACCGTGGAGATGCTTGGCTAGAGAGGAGATGCCGTCCCTCATTGCTTAGCCACGTTCCCTTTGTTCTAAAGGTGTGGGGTGTGTTGGTAACGTCTCCTCTGCCTGTCCTCTGCTCTCCGTCCCGCATCCTTAGCCACGCAGAGCGGTGTGTAAACAGGGCCCACTCTTGGTCAGGCTGGGCCTGGAGATCACGGCTTTTCAGGAACATCCTTCTCTCGCCTGATCCAGCCCATCCTTTCCTGCAGTGGCTCTGAGTTCAGTTAATTTTAAGTGTCCTGTCTCCCCTAGATTTCTCTAGCTGTTATTCTGCTCCCCCTTCAGAACATAGAACAGATCTGTACTGGGGAATTGTGTCGAATTTATAACCTTCGATAGTCCTACTCATATTCAGATTATGACCAACAACCTACCAAGACGTAGGCATGAGGAACAGTTTTATCTCTCGTAGTTGATAGTGCAGGGAAAGGGCTGGCTAAAAACCGAAAGTGTTACTGTGGCACCTGGTGAAAACATCTAACAGGAGCTGGGTTGTCTGGTTGTTCACAGGTTCCCTAACTGAATTTACTTCTGGCCAACTTCAGGCTCCTGCTGTGAAGAGATTCCTACCCTGGAGACCTAGGGCTGAGCGGTGGGAAGAGCTGCTGCTGCTGCGGGGTAGGTTGGGGAGTAAGTAAATGTAGAGAGACCCCAGCTCCCCACCCCTTTGCCAGTCATTACAAAAGAGCGTTGCAAAGTGTCTGGAGGGCCCAGGCACGCCAGGAGCCGAGACCCAGAGGGAGCAGCGTGATTGCTTAGGACTCCCGAGTCCGGTTTGTCCTCTGATACTCCTCCAGCTCGGTTTTCCTGCTCACGGCCAACTGCAGCTCCTGGCGGATCACTTGAATCTGCTTCTCGAGCTCCGAGAGTTCCTGCATCACTGAGTTCCTGGCTAGGCCGAGGGAGTCCGCCTTCCCATTGGTGGTCACCGTGGCAGGGAGCTCTCTTCTCCTTGCAGGCAGAGGGATGTCCTGGTGGGTCTGGACACCCAGCTGGTTCTGTTCCGCCTCATCTCCGAAGATGTCTTTCCTTTGGTTGTCGTGACGCAGACTGGAAGTGTTCCACACTGTGAGCTGACGGGGGCCCACGCTGCTCCTAAGAAACAGAGAGTCAGTTCAGATTCACATTCTATTCTGCAGCCCTCACACTGCTCTTCTCCAGCTTTAGCCCTCATTTTGCAGGGGCAGTATGGAGCTGGGGATGCATTTAGGGATGAGGTGACCCAGCGCTAGACGGACTGCCCGCCAGAGTCACGGGGACAAGAGAAGCTGGAAACTCTCGACCGAGGTCCAGGTCTTAGCAAGTGTCATGCTGCTCTGAAATTGGGATTGGCATCTTTGGGTACAGTGGCTCTGGCACATTCTTTTGAGAGGAAACTTAGATGCCTTTTTCTTTCCTCCCTTCAGGCAAAGCTTAGAAAGCAGCACTGCCTCAGAACATCCTTCAGCTGTAATGATGATGCTTTAGTAAGAGTGAAATATAGGTTTATCCAGATATTGAATTCTTAGCATCAGTCTGCAGATGGCTATTACTGTGTGTAGCTCATGTGTAATTCTACCGGGCCTTGCTGATGCTGTACTTGGTTTAATTGGTGATTTTTTATCTACCCTGTGAAGAGAAAGAGGGGGAGGACTAGATCACTTTGCAGTTGACCAGAGGGCAAAGCACACTAGATATACTCTATTATGTCCTCGTATTTCTGTTGCTAGCCATATAACTGAACTGTCTTTATTCCTGGACTTGTATTTGCCAGCAAGAGGAGGGAACCTGCGGGGCCAAGGCCAACAGGACTGATAATAAGGTTGTGATGTAGCTACATGGCTGGGAGCAGAAGCACAAAGGCTTAATAGGATGACTCTGTTTTGCTTTGGGCTGTGGTGGATTGTAAAAGTGGTCTAATCCTTCATGCCCCGTTTTACCCGTGTTCCTCTGGAACGTGACTGTGCCGCTCATTCCTATCGGGATGGAGAGCCTGCTTTCCCTCTCCTTGAGTGAGGTCTGGTCTCCTTCAGCAGTGGAGAAGTTGGAAATTCCAGGCCTACACATTCAGGAAGCCTTATCCTCATCCATTCTCCCTCCAGTCCCTGCCGCCACAACGTGAACACTGCTCCTGCAGCTCGCCGATGATAGATTCCGTGGAGCATCCTCCATCTCCCCATTGACCTGGCTGAGGCTGTTACACACTAGAGAGCATCTAGCTGTCCCCTCCCCTTCCCAAGCTGGCTGCAGACAGAAGAGCAAGCCCCACCTTGAGCCAAGTCTGGCTCAGACCAGCAAACTGCACAGATGATCCATGGATTCATAAGGAGCCCACTGTTGCTGTAAATACTAGGTACTGGGGGGATTTCTCACACAACAGGAAAACAACTGGAAATGTCTCTAAGTCATTAAAATACCACACAGATTACTATGTAGATCTTTCAGTATTTTTTCTTAGTTTTTCTCTGATGAACAAGCAGCAGGCACCTAAGTTTCGTTTTCCTATGTCCTAGGCTAGGTGAAGAAAATTCTATAATGAATCTATTTACAGTTCCACTACTTTAGACTAGAACTACAAAGAAGGTATAGTTGTAATTTTTCTTCCAGCTTTATAGAGTTCTCTTTGTTTTTTTACATTGAATAAATCAAGAACTAAATATATAAAAGTCTTCCACCATCCACTTTTTCTCTGAATTCAAGAAAAAAGGAATATCTGTTTCCATAGATAGCCCACATCTCTCCAAGCCTTTCTTCAAGCTCACTGTTAATAACTGTCTGTTTTCATTCATTCAATAACTATGGAGCATAGGGGAGGGTATCAATTTGTAACAGGCATGAGCATTTATTTGCATAGATATTCTGCCATGAAAAGAGGGAGAGAGCATTTTCAAACTGGCAGACATTACTGTACCATAAAATGATGATTGACAGTGGGGAAAACCTGAGAGAGAATCTATCGATTTTCTTAGACTGTCCGGGTATCCCCAGTGATCAGGTAAGCAGGGACAAATAGCCAGTCTGGTGTTCCCCAGAGCCTTGGATGTCTACTTGGGAATATAATGTAGAAGAATAAGCAAGAGCTTTTGTCTTTAACGACAAACTAGTTGCTAGCATCACCACACTGTAGTGATAATTGGCTCTAGGTGACATGTACTGAATCTAAGAGTCTAATTGGATGGAATGTGAATGAGCATTTCATGTGTGGCTTCAGTAATGTTAGATTGTCTCTTAAGCATCCTTCAGTCTTGAGTATAACATGAACAGCAAGTGACCAACATTTCATACTAAAAATGGGCAAAATTGGCACCTACAAAGCCGTTATTTAACATTGAGGTCCAGTGTCTCACTGGACCATTCAAAAGGGACTTGACAGCTGTGGGATCCCCAGGAAGCTGTGTGTGGAAGGCTGTGGGTGTTGGATTATAGGGAGGTGGGCACAGGGAATGCAGGCCCATGAACTAGTGCCTCTCATTCCTAACAAGAAAAAGGGGTGATACATGATTCGCTTTCAGTGCTTGTATCTCCTCGAGAGCCACTGTGGTCCCATTTCTGCTGGTTGGAAGTTGAGAGAACAGATACATTTAGCTCTGCAGTGAGGTGAGATAGATGTAAGACTCATATGGCCTTTGGAAATGGGATCACAGTGCTTATTTTTTCTATTCTTTCTGGAAAACAACTGTTTTGTCATTGTAGGTGATAGCTTTGCTGCCGTGTCTTCTTGTATTCCTCTGGATCAAATGTATGTTAAAAATGATTATAGCTAAGCATAACATGACACAAAACTGCTGAGACCTGATTAGTCTATAGCTTGTCACTCACTGATTTGCACAGTGGTACCAAGATGGCACAGACACAGGAGCCAGGGAGTGCCCCCTAACCAGAAAGAGGCTTCCAGAGACAATAGAAATGCTTCTGACGGGCTCCACACAAGCCAGAGAGAAAGGACTGCAGCAACCCCAGAGGAGGGGTAAGTGAAGAAGAAAATGTCCTGTTATCTGCTCCTTTTTCATCTGTTCTGTAGGAGATGCAAGAGTGTCAGATTTCAAAGGTCCCCAGTAAGCCACAGATGGCTGAGTTACCAGAGCTGATTGTGCCTTGGAGGCCTCTGGGCCCAAGGCAGGACCAGGAGAGCTGCCTGAGGCAGCAGGCAACAGAGGCCAGCAGGCACCTGACCTAAATGCTTTTGTCATCTTTAGTCACCATGAGGAAGGCAGACGCCACCCACAGGCTGGCTGTGGAGTGAGTTTGCAAACGTCACCCATGCAGTTAACCAGGACTGCTTCCAGTGAATGAAGCGCTCTTTTCTGGGGATTTTCAAGACTGTAAAGAAATACCTTAGGCCGGACATGTTTATCACGCATTTCGAATATTTCTAGATGTGGTGGAAAGGGTTGAGGACTAGAAATTTGCGAAAGGACAATATCCCATAAAATGAAGTGCCTGAAATACTCATGAAATTAAACTGTTTTGTACATAGCAACAGCCAATATTTTCAGATTTTTTTCTTTTTCAGAACTTTTATGTATATTATCTCACTTAATCCATACAGCAACTCTAGGAAGTGGTACTTTTTCTTGTGGTACCAAGGATTGAACCCAAGCTCTTCATACAGAGTTACAGCCTCAGCTTTTTTCTTTTCTCTTTTCTTTCTTTCTTTTACTTTTTTTTTTAAACTTAGAGGTAAGGTTTTTGCTAAGTTGCTAAGTTGCCCAGAGTGGGTTCGAACTTGTGATCCTCGTGCCTCAACCTCCCCCAGTGCTGAATTACAATGTGCCACCATGCCCTGACTGTGGCTACTATTTTTATCTCAGTTTCTAAGATGAGAAAGTTGAAGCAAAGAAAGGTTAAGTAACATGACCAAGACTGCATGTAGGGCAGGTGCTAGAGGCAGGGGTGAGTAAAGGATGTCCACTCCAGGGTCCACAGCTGCATCTCTGGCCACGAGATTATTTGCCCTTGCATTTTAGTGTTTGTACGTGTGTCTGTATTTGTTTATGTTTTATTTTCTTCTGTCTGAAGCTACATGTATTAATATTGATTTTCTCAACAAACTGACCTGATTTGATCTGAATCATTACTTAGACATAACTTCTTTTTTGTGCCAGTAGTCTCAGCTACATTCCTAAACTTTTATTTTAGCAAATTACAAAGATAGCTGGCATAGACTTCTTCTTACCTCTTTTCCACGTGTTTGGTCTTGAAACGCTGCTGCTTATCCTCTACATAGGATGTGTTTAATGCTCTATGAAATCTCTGGTGGGAAGAACAGATTTGCAGGTAGGTATCATTAGAAACACATGGGTCAGGAGACAAAGCATCACTTGAAATTTAATGGCATATCTATTTGCTGCAAACCTTGGCCTCTTTAACCCAATTTCCAGGGTTGCCTGAAAATGGATCAACATACAGCCCCTAATTTCTACAACCAGAATTCTAAGTTACTTTTCCTAACAGGAGGAAAAGCAAAGTGATGTGTAGAAGCTTAGAAATGTGATAAAAAGAAGCACTATCATAATTCACATGGAGCAAAAGTCTTTATGCAGTTGCTGTTAGAGAGTCAAAATCTTAAGTGTGAATTTCTTGGTAACTAAGACGAAGAAGGGAAGCAGAACTCCTAGAAATTAAAGTAATCATATTATTATAGGACAGAGGACACTTGTCTGCAGAGTTTTCCCAGGAGATGAAAATATTAGACTTCAGTTGTAACTGCACTAATGAAAGTAAGGTATCTAGGGAAAGGAAGTTACTACATCCACAAAGCAAGGAGATCAGCAAGAGGGCAGAGGGGACAAAAGTGGCAGAACGGGCAGCCTTCTGCTGAGAGTGACCCAGAGCCTGCGGAAGGGCAGGAGGGCCCCCCACGGAGAGGCTGGTTCAGCCTCCCCCTCAAGGTGGCCGGGTGAATCGCTGCCAGAGTCCCTTCATCATAAGGTATCCGAGTCCCTTTGGCTTCCTTTGCCATTTTCCCCAGGGTGGACATGCTAACCAATGTGCCTGAATGTTCAGTCTATTGGCAGTTTTGCTCCTTCCTATAAATCCATCCAGATGTTGGCGTCTGGATTACATGGAAGCACTGAGGTCCCATGTGGCTTTGTCTTTGGCATTAGCTGGGCTCAAACCCTGGGGCTAGAAAAAAAGAGAACAGGAGCAAATGGAGTCTCCTGAAGGGGAATAGGAACTTCAAATTTATCTACTGAGATTTAATTTTAACAAGAAAAGAAAGTATCTGTGGGAAATAGATCTTTCCCAGTGTGTTTTCATGTTGTCAGTGATAAGTGAAACCCAATTAAGAACAGTTGTGCTGTGTCTGTTATGAGCAGCAGAGGAGATTTATGGGAGCGGAAGGGACACTGGGATGACTTAAGAGGAAGGTGAATTTGAGAGCGGAAGGGAATCTGCCTGCTCAGAGGGCCTGCACCCCCTCGTTCCCTTGTGGCATCTGTCAGCCCAGATCCCCTCATTGCTTGGCATCCTAGGACAGGAGAGGACTGGAGCGAGAGCCTTGGAGCACTCACCTGACTCGTGTGCAGCCAGTACTGCAGCTTGGACTTGTTTTTGATTCGTGGTAGCAGCAACCTGTACACTATGTGCTCGCCGATGGTCGTCAGGATGGACAGGCCAAATCCGATGCACAGCAGCACGAAGAGTCCAGAGAAATGTTTGATCCCCATTTGCAAAGTCTGACAAAATGGGAAAGGCCATGAATGTGGTGAGCAGAGTGGCCCAGCGATTATTTACTCTTTTTCTTTTTTAGTGTAAGTTTCCTTTTCCAGACCCAAGGAAAGCTGGGCACTCTTTCTCACCATGTGCTCTGTGAGCTCCACTGTCTCTCAATGGAAAGAGACCTGCCACGGTGGACTGGGGCGCACTGCACAGCATGAACCCTGGGCACCAGGCACATACTGCTCGCATGGGCAGAAACCCCAGGGGTTATGCCAAGACCCTGAGTCTGGACAACCATATGGGGAGACCAAGAGCAGGAGAGTGAAGAAGAGAGAAACTGAATATATTAAAACATTAATGTATCAAAATAAAATGTAAAATATTAAACATTAATATGTAATACAGTAATATATTTAACTAAATTTTAATATGTTAAAGTATTGAATAGCTATAAAGGGAAATAAAGGCTCTCTCAGGCCCAAAGAATGAGTAGATTTATTGAGTAGATTTTTAAAGGGAAAATATAATGAGTTTAGTAATTTTGGAAGGTAGATCTGGGAGAGAACATGAGGATCATCTAGGTCAGTGCCTTCATTTTACAGACCAGGCTGTAGATCAACAAGAGATAGTAAATTGAGCCTGGCAGCCAAAAAGGAGAAAGAAACAACTTAATGTTTACTGGTTGCCAGTTTTTCTCCAGGTAAAAGTTCTGTAATGAAATAGTTATCCATGAATAAAACCTCTATAGCACAAGAACTAGCAGAAAGAATCAACAAATGGGATCTCATCCTACTAAAAAGTTTCTGCACAACAAAAGAAATCACCGGCACCACTAAAAGAACCAACAACAAAGGAAAAAGTATTTACTAGCTGTTTGTCAGACAGAGGGCTATTATCTACAATATACAAGGAACTCAAACAAATCAGTCTCCCGAAGTTTAAAGACCCAATTCAAAAATCGTCATCTGGGCCGGAGGGTTAGCTCAGTGGTTCCGGCGCCTGCCTCGTGAGCGCAAGGACCTGAGTTCGATCCCCGGTAACCACATATAATGCTGGGCGTGGAGACTCACGCCCACCAACAACCAACACCGCATACCACAATGCCGGACGTGGTGGCTCACGCCTGTAATCCCAGCACTCGGGAGGTAGAGACAGGAGGATTG
>PVIC010044365.1:0-15046 GCA_004025085.1 Thryonomys swinderianus
CTAAGCCCTTTAGGAGGAAGGAGTAAGACGTCATGTTGACAGAAGAAAGCAGCTGTAGCCAGGGTTGGTCGAAACTGAAGAGGGGAATACCGGAGTGGAGGTTTGTGTAGGGAACACTCTGTATCATCAGCCTGATCTGGCACACGTGACAGGGGATGCAGAATGTGCACACGTGACGGTGGTGCTGGTATTTCTTCAGGCCGGATTCTACTTATTGCAAGTGGCAAAAAAAAAAATTTTTTTTCTTCCACAGTTCTCCAGTATTATGGGAATTTTGCAAGTCATGTAGAAGGAAAAAGGAAAAACCTCTTTAAAGTGTAATTATAATTTATTTACTCAATTTCTTATTTATGCGACCATTCTAGGCTGCCCAGATCTTGGGAGAGAAGTAAGAGTTGGACAGGAGTCCTGCATACAGGCAGCCCGGGGCAAGAAGGCATTATGGGTCATCCTGCTCTCTGTTGAATATTCAAATATGTACCAATAGGAACAACACTGCGTTGCATATTTTAGTGCCTAGTGTTTAGCTGAACTTTGCATTAACTCCATAAGTGGGATTCCTAGAAATGGAATCAGTGGCTCAATGACCGTGGCTGTATTTGGAGCTCATGAAAGTGTTCATGGCTCTTCCTGCCATCTGGCTATGTTCAGCCACACTCGTAAGACTCTACCTGCATGTGTGCAGCACCTTTGCCTTCATAGGTTCCCGTGAGACACATAGAAGACGGAGCCAGATAGGCGTCCCTCTTCTTATCCCAAATGCCACATGGTTAGTTCAGAGACAGGCCAAAAGCTGCCCTCCGAAGGCAGAGTATGTGCGCTTAACTCTTTGCTAGGCCCATGTTCCTGAGCTCACTGACTCTTAGTACGGATCGTGGTAAGAAAGGGGTGGATGTGATACTCGGGAGGCCAGTCTTCCTAGAGCACACAGCGGTCATGGTGCCCATCTCACACAGAAAGGGGCAGATGGTCTCAGAGTTGACTTTCAGCCAGGTTCATGTCCTTCAGCTTCCTAGTCAGGCTAAGAAAACCTGGAAACACCTCACAGTCCTGGATTTGAGAGTACGACAGGAGAAATGGAGCAATACACATACAAGTGTGCATGACCTGGTGTGCACTGCTGTGCAGAGAGTGAACGCCAGGAGCTGAGCTGCTTTCCTGAGCACCGTTGGTCACCAGATTTCCCTAGCTGGGGTCCTAGACAGGCCGTTCTCATACCAATCTGTGCTGTGTAGAAGGGAGCATTAGAGCCAATACCCCAGGACTCCTGAGAACCCCTGAAATAGAGCAGTGTTGCTGATGAGTCTTCACTTAGAAAAAGCCTCCCTTGGTTTTAGCAGATTCTTGAAGCTGTCTGTGCCTCAGAAGAGGCTTAAGAACCACTTTCTATATATGAGTTCTTTGCTTGTTTTGTTGTTTATTTTTAATGTGGAATTTGTGAGGTAGGCATCAATTTAGCAGTGATGTCCATATGTAAATTATATGCACTATTAGTGATATTTTTTAATTCCTTAAGCCCCCCACACTATTGTTGTATTTGAGTTAAATTTGGTTTTATTTTATTTTTCTGGGTGTTTATTTTGCTTCCTTTTAAAATTATTTTCTTTCCAGCTAATCTGTTTCATCCAAGTAATGTATGTGTACCCTCATACTTAAAAGGTCCATGGAACATACGAAAGCCTGAGTCCAGTATTGTTCTTCATTTTCAGTGTATTCTTCTGTTTATATTACGAAGCTAAAGTTAGCACAGACAAGCACAAGGCTAGAAAATGGTGACAATGGTTTGAAAACAGGAAATTTTAGGCTTGTGTGTGTTTGGAACAGATGATTGTAATGATAGAGCCCGTCGAGGGGAACTTCCATCGAGCCTGTTTTTTCCTTATTTTGCTCTATGAGAAAAGATGGAGCTTCCTGGAAAACAGCTCGAGTGTTTTAAAGCACATGGTTTGCTTTTGTCCTTGTTTCATAGTTTAATTTGTTTTTTCTTTCTTTTATTGACCCTAGTAGTATTATTTTGGAAATATAATATTTTCAAAAAAGTAATTCCCAAGGCGCTTATTTTAGGTGTTTTTCCAAATGTGTAAGCATTAATTGCCATGGCTTGTAAAGAAAATTAAAACAATGTGAATATTATAGCTCCTGACCTGTAGGGAAAGAGAGAGAGAGAAACACGGTCCTCTATTTTCAAAGTTCCCCAGAGTCCTTACTTATTTTTAACCCCATCAGTTCCAGTTTTTAAAACACAGTCATCAGGCTTTGTCTGAGGTGTTTCCTGATTCGGGCTCTTTCCAGGTGTATCCTGAAATCCTATATTTAACAGAAAGTTTAAATTCATTCACTAATTCCAGAGTAGTATGAAAATGTCATTTCCACCCATGCCTCAACTTTTGTGTTTTGTTTTTCTGTACATCATTCCTAGATTTAAAATTTTTGACTTTCTTTCAAGAACAGTTTTAAGGATATATTTTTTAAACATGTAATATTTCTTGAAATATTATAAAAGTAATAAATGGAGGCTCCCTGGGAAAAAACAGATTATACCAAAGTTTATAAAATAAAAATGTGAAACTTGTCTGACTCTTCCTTTTATATTAAATACCTAGTGTTACCAGAGTTAAAAATTGGGTAGATATCTTTTCAGACCTAATCTCTCATGCTAGTTTGTTGCCTGTGTATACACAGTTTTTTCAGACAAATAGAATTACACTATATTTACAATTCTTCAACATTCTTTTTTTCATTTAACATTACCTTTGCCACACACACACACACATATCCATTTCACATGTTGGGTGTTCTGCATAGATTTATTTATTCTTTACCCCGCTGATGAAATTTAGATTAAAAACTGGCAGTTTGGGGCTGGGGGTGTAATTCAGGGGTAAAGCATTTGCCTGGCACATGTGGGGTCCTCATCTCTCCCCCCAGCACTGTCCCCCCCCAAAAAAAAATAAAACCGAAAAAGGAATTTCATCTCATCTACCACCTGTCTCCAACTCTGATATTTCCCAGATTTCTGAGATTATACATTTATTTTAAACTTTACTGAAGAATTCAGTTAGTAGTCTTCTTTTCCAAAGTAGCAATTGTGAAATACTTTGCAAGAGATTTCACAGTAAGAAAGTTCCACTGCACTGTGAGGCTTCCTGGTGGAAGGGCAGTTGGCCCAGGAATGTAGAAAGTGCAGTCCTGACTGCTTTGTTAGTGCCAGCGACCGCCCAGAGGCCACCACTGGCAGGTGTGTGCTGTGGCCAGATTGGAGAGGCGAGGCAGGTGAGCTTGGCTTGTAAGGCCCTGTGTGGCAGCCAGTTTGACTTGAATAACTTTGGATTTTGGTTTACGTTCCCTGAGATCTTTTCATTTAAGTCACTGGCTCTCTGCAATCTTTTTGGTAAACAGCAAACTTTAGAAATGTCTTATGGAGGCCTTAAGCACTTAACAGTGTGTAAAATAACACACAAAAGGAATGGCCTTGGGGTCGAAGGTGCTGGTATCTAGGTGGGAACATACTTTACAAGCCCGTGGCATGTTTGGAAATGTAACATAACCAACTCTTCTGGTCTGTCCCGCGGCAAACCAACAGACATGGTAGACCAGCGACTGATGGTGGGGAGTAGGGGGTAGTGCCAGCGAGAGAGCGGGAGAGTTGGGAAGGATCTTGAACTGTTTGGAAACAGTTCAAGATTGTTACCAGTGGGATAAATGAGCAAAAAAAGAGGAAGCTGTAGAGCACACTGGCCAGGCAGAAGGTGTTGGAAAGAGAAAGAAGGGGCCTGTGGGTGTTTTGTTTTGTTTTGTTTTGTTTCGTTTCTCTCTCCTAAATTCTGTTTTAAAGAGGAGCACGATTGTGATTATAGGTTGGACATATGCTTTTCAGGTTGAGAGGCACAGTAGGACTGTCTGCTGAGCATTGAAAGCCACCAGGACTGACCCTTTCTGGACCCTTCGGTCCCAGTCCAGTAGGAGGTAGCTGGTCCAAGATGAGGCTCTTATCCACAGCTCCGCTGCAGGGCTTCTGCGCGCAGGCAGAGTTGGGGGCCACTGCAGCACCTGTGAGCTCTGCTTTTTTGCCAACCCATTCATGGGCTGTTCCCTCGATGACGCCCTCTTGTGGGAGAAGGTACAGGGAGAGGCCAGACGGTCTTGGCAAGCACCACACTGTCATTTGGGCTTGAGTGAAGTCAAAAGATTAAGCATGTGTCAGTCACAATATTTGTCTTTAAAGCTGAACCCATTAGCCGTGTAGTCTCATGTGACATATATATCAATATTATTACAGCAAGTAATGGGACTAATCTTTTAGTCTGAAAATCTTTTTTCTCCCACTTGCCATAACATACATGCCCATACCCCACTGTGTGATACCCCTGTTTAAAGACCTAGCTGCATGTGACAAATCTGCCTTCAGTTTGCTTGAATGCAGAAAACACTTAAGAGAATGGATCTTCTAAAATGAAGCTCAAAAAAAGACTTCATATCTGGAGTTTCAAAACCCAAATCATCTTTTATACACATCCGGTCTCCCGGGATGGCTCTTGAGAGTAGTCCAGTTGTGGTCACGTGAGTTTCCCTGTAACAGGCGCAGGCAGGTTGAGCATTTCCCAGGCCCTACTAGGACCGAATCCAGAGCCTTCATATTGAGCTATATCGTCAGCTCTTTTTTATTTTGAGATGGCATCTCTCAAGGGCATATATTGCCCAGACGAGGATCATTCTAGGGTCCTCCGGCCTTAGCCTTATATTTTTGTCCTTGCTTTGGAGAATTTTTTGACTGCATGTTAAACAGATGCTAATGAAGCCCCTCTTCAGGGCTGGGAGAAGTACGATGGAAGGTTAAAAGAGCTGTCTCTAGATGTCAGAAATGCAAGCATGGGGATGTCAGACCCGTGGCTCGGAAGGAGACAGGCATAGCGAGCTCAGGGCCAGCCCCAAGATTATGCCCAGAAGAGGGCTGAGTGGAATCCAGGGGTTGGGGCAAGTGCTGAAGGTAGCATGTGGCGGGGCCCCTGCAGGACAGAGCAGCGCGTTGGGGCATGCTGCCTCACCTCGGCGGGGATGACAGTGACCAGAAGGCCCCTTTGCTCTCGCAGAGGTGGGGCTGTGCTGCGGGTGTCACAGTCACTGAGAAGAGGGAATTGATAGCAGACTGTGGTACTTTTAAACTACGTCGAAGTGCAGGCTCACTGATGAAGTCATGCTGCGCTAGTATTTATTCAACTTCAGGCGACAGTCACTGTTACTACACATAAGCAATGACAACAGAATAGTTCTTCTTGACCATGCAGACTTCTTGCAAATTTCTCTTTATTACCCGCTCACAGTAGACTTCAGACAGTTGAAATTACCTCTTTTTTCGAGTGAGTTTTGTGTAAAATTGCTTGGAGGATTTCGTTTTGAAGGTCTCTAGAAACTTGTCCTCTTTGTCTGTGGCTGCTTGGCAGGGTTGGGGAAGCGGCAAACAGCTTTCTCTGGGGCTCCCAAGGCAGCGAGGATAAAAATAGGACAAACTTTAAGAATCCCAGATATTTTCAGATAACAAAGACTGATTTATGTGGGCTCGTTTGTGCTCTGACCAAACATAGAAACGCTTTTGTGCTGTGATTAGCAAGGGTGCTGATGTCAGTCCTCTTGTCAGGCTTCAAGCTTTATTCTGCGGCTGAATTGTGCTTTGTACCCTAATCCAGAGAACCTTTGTATCTGCCTTATTAAAGTGTGTAGTTTATGTAATTGCTTTTGTTTTCCAGTAACATTGGTGCCAGATTCAGTGAGAGTGACTCATTTTGTGACTGAGACAAACATTCACATTTGGAACATGTTAAAAATAAATAAATAAGTGGCAGGTGCTACTTGGCTAAATTCTGTATTTTAATGTGGTAATTTCCGGCTGTAAGCGTTCATGCTTTTTATAGCGTCTCTCAGCCTCTGTAATCAACTAGCCCAGTGTGGCTCGTGCAGTATACTTCAGGGTACTGCTACTCATTTCTTTGCTATTTTACTTCCTGAGGGCCTTTCAGATTTCAACGGTGAGGTGAAGGAATGGGCAGGAGAAGTCAACCAACTTGAACACGAGGCATGACACTGCCAAAGGACATGTTCCATTCTTCTCAGTTCTGTTTCTTTCCCCAAGATGTTCATGCACCTACCAGTGCAGTTATCTTAGCTGTGTTCGTTGTATGCACATCCACTGTGCAGCTCTTTTCCTCAAGCAGAAGTTTTTTGTTTGTTTGTTTGTTTGTTTTGTTTTTGAGACAGGGTCTCGCTCTATAGTTCAGGCTGGCCCTGAGCTCACTATGTAGCCCAGGCAAGCCGCTGCGAACTCAGCTATCCTCCTGTCTCTGCCTCCCGAGTGCTGGGATTACAGGCGTGAGCCACCGCGCCTGGCACTGTGGTATGTGGTATTGATGGCTGGTGGGCGTGAGTCACCACGCCCAGCATTGTATGTGGTTACCGGAATCGAACTCAGGACCTTGTGCTTGCGAGGCAGGCGCTGGAACCACTGAGCTAAATCTCCGGCCTGCAGAAGAAGTTTTTAAAGCTCACCTTTCTTACGCCCCCAGATCATGCAGCATGGTTCCCTCAGGGAACTGCTGCTGATTGATTGTCCAGCTATCTCAGTGTGTTGGGTATGGCAAGCCGGCAAAGCCGACGTTGTCATCTTCTTAGAGTTCGCAGTGTGGTTAGGGCTTAGTCGCAAACAAATAGTGTATGCACAAAGAGAAACTGATCTGCAGTCTTACGCAGCTCAGTGCATCGTCCAGTAATGGGATCCCTAGGACCACGCGCTGCTTTCATTGATTTGGTTGGGTTGATGGTGCTTGAGAAAGGAGGGAGGCCTGAAGGGCAGGGAAAGACCAAGAGAAAGAACCTAGTGGACCTAGGAAATAGCATGTGCAAGAGTCGCCAAAGCAGGCAGGAGTTTAGTCTCCCACAAACCATATTATCAGAAGACAGAAGTGACAAATAAAGTTTGAGAGAAGAGACATAGAACTGCATTGAGAAGGCAATGCACTCTCCAAGCACAGCACTACTGCGCTGTGCGGAGCAGGCCGGGTGACTTTCCACACAGCTCGACACCCTCTAGGTCTCTGCTCAGGGCGGTAGAGAAATTGCAGTACTTAGTCTGAATCATCAGGGAGTGAATGAATTATGTTCAGTGAACTATGTAGGAGGGTGTTTTGGAAAGATAGTCCTTGCAAGACATTAAAGTTTTAAAAACTTATTTCTGTACTTAAAAATGAAACCTCCACTATCTGGAGAAATCACCAACCAAGAGGAAAAGGCTCCTTGATGGACCCAATTGAATAGTGAAACATGCTCCCCTTATCTTTTCCATGTGCACTGCTTGATAGGGAAGTGCCTGTAGAGGCCTAATTTTATTCAGGGGTGACTTTCATTTATTTTGAAGCAAACAAGTATATATTAAGTGAATGGATTTATATAGTCTAAGAAATGAACCTAATACTTTTACAGTAACACTTAAAACATCTCTCAAGCTCTACTCTGCCTGAATGCCAGTTCTTTCCTTTTTCTTTGAGCTGCAGTCAGATGGAGAAGTTAATTTAAAATACTAATGATTTTAAAGAACTATATAATATTTCTAGGCTTTTACAATTTTTGTGATACATTTATGCTAAAGGGTTTCACAAGTTTTTGCACATGTGCAATCTGCTTAGCAGTATTTATGCAGATGTTTGGCCAGAACTATTATATGTTAAAGTCCTCCCCCACCCAGTACTAGGAATTGAACTCAGGACCTTGTGCTTGTCTGACAGGTGCAGCACCACTGAGCTACATCCCTGGCCCTTGTGTGCTGAAGTATTTTCATATATGTTACATATCTTCTTCATAAGTAGCAAACTTCTTGTGGGCAGGAATCATGAATTCTCTATGTGTCTTTTTTTTTTTCCATAAGTATTTTCAGAACAACCGATTATCTAAATGTTCTTGAATTTATTTATTTATTTATTTATTTATTTACTTACTTACTTACTTACTTACTTACTTACTTACTTACTTACTTACTTACTTACTTACTTACTTACTTTGAGACAGGGTCTTGCTTTGTAGTTCAAGCTGGCCCTGAGCTCACTATGTAGCCCAGGCAAGCCTCCAACTCAGCAATCCTCCTGCTTCTGCCTCCCGAGTGCTGGGATTATAGGAGTGAGCCACCACCCCGGCACTGTGGTGTGTGGCACTGATCACTGGTGGGCGTGAGCCAACATGCCCAGCATTGTTGTATGTCATCACCAGGGTTTGAATTCAGGACCTTGGGCGCCAGAACCACTGAGCTAAATCTCTGGCCCGAATGGATGTAAAGAGTTTCTTAAGATACTAAGCCTGAAGTTACCACTTTTCTTAACTCAGTTATCTGTCTGTTGTATTGAAAACTGAGAGGCCCGATATCTGGATCATCTGGGACCATTTATTGTCATTTTCCAACTGTTTCCACTGTTGTGATACTTTTCTAGACCTTCCATCAGGGAACTACACCTCAAATATCAGTTCCTCTCAGAATTTATTGTAAAATTGGTGATGAGAGGAGCTAAGACTTAACTTCTAGTAGAGAAGCATGTGTATGTATTTTAGTTATTAACCCTTTTATTTTCTCTTTCTCTCATGTGTTTTTCAGCATAAAATGAAGCCAGCTACATTGTAAAGTTGGCTCTATAATTCCTTCATATGACATTTGCCAAATTTTCTGAGAAACAAGTGGAGAACCTGTCATTGCTTTTGATGGTTTTAGTAGATATGTTCTTATGAGTGATACATATACATACATATGTTAGTGAAAACACAGACATTACCTTGGGGAAATTAGCATATGTGAAGATTGGTGAGTGTTCTCAGTCTGTTTGAATTGTCTGCTGGGCATGAAACTTGTAATGAAAATTTTGAAAGTGCAGGGCTGCCATTGTCGCAAGTTGTCACTGGAAAGTGACGTGTTATTTCTGGTTCTGATTTCTCAGGACTAAAGCATGGAAATGCTATGCTCGGTGCTTGGTCTCCAGGGGGACAGAAAGAGTGTGAATATGTGACTGCACTCGGTTTCAGACACCGTCCTGTTTCTTAGTCCTTCTGTTGGCCGGCATGCTTCTTCAGGTGATCTTACGTCAGATGTCCAGTGCACAATGTGGACTCCCTCTTAGTCGTGTTTTTGTTGCTGAGACACAGGGCCCAATACCTGCAGCACATAGGAGAAGTTTATTTTGGCTCCCAGTTTCAGTCCGTGATTGGCTGACCCGAGGTGGAAACTGGGTCGGGGAGAGACCTGGTGGAGGAAAAGACACTCAACTCATGGCCACCAGGAAGTAGAGAGGAGGGAGCAGATGGGTACAGGAGCACACCCTTCTGGGTCATACCATCAGGAACAGCCTTTTTCAACTAAGGTCACTCTCCTAACAGCACAGTTGGCTACCAAACTTGACAGTGGATGAATCCACCGAAGAATGTAGCACCCCACAATCCAATCACCCTCCAAACACATCGGGGTTTCAGGGGACATTTTAGATGTAAACTGGAACTGTAGGTGACTAAGACTTGCTAAAATAGGCCTTTTTATGGGGCAGTGGGGGGTTGTAGGGAGAGCAGGGGAATGTGAAAAATGAGAATCAAGAGGTGTCATGTACAGGTACAAATTTATAATATTGAATGTGATCATAATATATGTATAAAATGTACCAATAAACTTAATAAAAGGGAGGGAATAATATAGGCCTTTTAAGTATTGACTGGTGTTCTTAAACGTGAATCTCAAAAAAGAGTAAGACCTGGTTTTTTTTCCAGGCACAGATGTAGGGGTGAAGGGCTCAGTCATTCCATTCTCCTTTTATTACTTGCTGAGTATAGATTTTGGAGAGGGTAATAATAAAAGAATTTTACCCTTTCCTCATGCATAGTATTAAACTCAAAACTTCACAGTACAAAACCTGTGGAGGGAGGAGATAGTATAGGTCTAGATTGTCAATATGTGTTTGTTGGGACGACGAAGACTTAAAAAGCTGAATCTTGTATTACACAGTACAGATCTCTCTGTGCAGTCCTTTGTGATCAGCTGGCTGAAAGAGAGGCAGTCTATTGTCTGCTTTTTAGGCAAGAAGCCAGGAAAGTTTCTAAACCTGTTTTTCCCCTCATCACTCCTTGCCCCCCCCCCCGTATACACGGAGAGAGAAGAAGGGACGGAAGGAAGGAGAGGGAGGGAAAGAGAATGAATTTGTAGTTCAAAATCTGTAAGAGGCTTATAAAGAGTAGTGATACTAGGGCATGGAGAACCATTGTTCTTTAAAAAAAAAAAAAAAAAAAACAAGATAAAACACAGTTTACCGTTCTCTTTTAACTAGGTAATACAATATCATTAAGTACATTCATGTTGTCTTATATCCATCTCTTATCAATCCCCAACTGAAACCGCACTCTGCAGACACTGACTCCTTACGGCTCCTCCTCTTGGCCCCTGGAAACCACTGTCCTGCCTTCCGTTTCTGTGAATTTGATCACTGCAAATATCTCATATAAGGGGAATCGTACAGTGTATGTCCTTTTGTGACTGGCTCATATCACGTAGTGTAATGTCCACTCCTTTGCATATTTGTATCCATTTTCCTCAACATCATTTGCTTAAACCACTATAATTTTCGACCTTGTAGACATCAGACTTTCATTGGTTTGTTGACTTGGTGATATATCAGAAGAGAGTTCCCAGAGGATTCTGAATGTACATATCATTAAATATGAGCATCTTCACTTTGCTGTGAAGAGTGGCCAGTTATCTCGTGGAAACAAAAAATATTGTGAATTTTTCTAGACAGTGAACTTACAAAGTTGGTTTGATAAATGTGCATCTTTTTTTTCCAAAAGAAAATTCTCTAATACTAAATGGATACTTTCTTGTGTTCCTAGGCTTGGAAGAGGAGATGGTTTGTGTTACGCAGTGGCCGTTTGACTGGAGACCCAGATGTCTTGGAATATTACAAAAATGATCATGCCAAGAAGCCTATTCGTATTATTGATCTAAATTTATGTCAGCAAGTCGATGCTGGATTGACATTTAACAAAAAGGAGTTTGAAAACAGCTACATTTTTGACATCAACACTATCGACCGCATTTTCTACTTGGTGGCGGACAGTGAGGAGGAGATGAACAAGTGGGTGCGGTGCATCTGTGACATCTGTGGGTTTAACCCCACGGAGGAAGGTGAGGTGCAGGGTTTATTATTCAACTGGGATTCTCCCTTTCTGCTAGACTTTTTAAAACATCACAACATGTTTTGTCATTTCAGTCATGCCCTATAATGCTTTGTTTTACAATAGGAAATGGGCATTTGAAGGAAAACACTGATCTCTTCATTCAGTGTGGAAAGAAACTTTTATATGTTTGAGGGTGAAGGAGAGGGAGATTGAGACAGAGAGACAGGAAGACAGGCAGACAGATTAACTTCACCATTACAGCTCAGAATCTAAATGTCCTGAGCAAGAAGGTGACAGTGAACATCTTTAAGAACATTTACTGAGTTTTGACAAGTAGGGGAAACAAAGCTTACGTATTTAGGGGGTGGGGGTGGTAGGGTAGCTAGGGGAATGGGGAAAAAAATGAGAATGAAGTCGTGTCACTGGTACAAATTCTCAATGTCGAGTGTGATTATGATGTGTATATAAAATGTACCTATTTCACAATTAAAAAATTGAATAAATAAATAAATAAGTGGGGAAAAATTATTTGCCACTATTGATATTTGGGTATTTTTGACTATTTAAAACTGCCATTTAAAAAAAATGTTCCAGTTCAGTTCTTTAGATATTATTTTGAGAATTACACTAGCTTTGGAAATGATGAAATAGCCAATATTATCAATACTTAGAAAAAAGCAAATAGAAATTAATCATGAAACACAGTGAAAACATACCAAATGAATGTTTATTGAGCACAAGTCCTAGAAGGAGTGTGACGGGTAAAAGAGGTGCTCAAGGTTTAGGTGAGGAGTAGAGAGAAACTTCTTAGGAGGCAGATTGTAAATTGTAGGCTTTTGAAGGAAGTTGTATTTCTGTGTAAATGAAAGTGGGGATATACTTAGTTCTCTAGGCTCGTAAAAGGCACACGATTTGAGTTTTAGAAGTTGTTTATGTCTGGAATTTTCCATTTAATATCCTCAGATTAGTTGAGCAACTGATACTGTAGAGAGCAAAACTGCAGATAAAAATGGGGCGGGGGGGGGGCCAAGCCAGGTGTGCCAGGTGGTGCATATCTGTAATCTCAGCACTTGGGAGGCTGAGGCAGGTGAGTTACAGCAAGTTTAAGGCCAGCCTGGGGTATGTAGTGAGTTCAAGGACAGCCTGTCTTTGAAAGAAGCACACACACAAAGACAAAAAAGCAGGAAGAAGAAGGAGAGGCTATTACTTCTTTTTTTTTTTTAGACGGAGTCTCGCTTTGTAGTTCAGGCTGGCTTTGAGCTCACTGTGTAGCCCGGGCAAACTCAGCAATCCTCCTGCCTCTGCCTCCTGAGTGCTGGGATGACAGGCGTGAGCCCCCATGCCCGGCTACACTCACTTTTTAAAAATGTATATTCCCAGATAGTTACTTTGAGGAGGGCCGGAGTGATGGGAAGATTGATTAGTAGTCAACATCAAGGTTTGAATTGAAGAAAAATCAGTCATCTCTGATCACTCTGTGGCCCATGTGCAGGTCTGGGGTTGGCCTGGGTCAGGGAACAGGCCCCTAGGAGGCACCGGGAAGGGTCGCGGGCCAGCACTGAAAAATCCCTGCAGTATACAGCTTGTCCAGGAAGCTCAGGAACAGATCTTAGACAGAGCTTTTGTGATCACAAGCCTCGAGAAAGTGCTCCATTGGGCAGGAAAGGCTTCAATTGTGTTCCTGAAGGTAATGAATATGTGTGCAGGGTGAGTGAGCTTTAGGGGGATCATTTCTGACTCTGGTGGGACTCCTTTACTTACCTTTTTGCATAGATGTCTGCATTTGAGTTCAGGGAAAGAATTTTAAAGTTCAAGTCACAAGGCTCAATTTTCAGTGATTGTTACGATAATGATTAGATTAGACACCACGTGAATTTAATTTTGATGGATCTTCTGTGTGAATACCTTGTCACAATGGTTCTGTTGCTGCTGTGGTCCCTCTCCCTGCTGCCTTTCCCATTCTGAAATTGTTTTGGGGGAGCTCCTGGCAGGTCTCCATCCCCTCTAGTGGCCTGCAAGGCCAGGTGCTCTTTCACCATCCTCCTAAATTTAACAAAGGAAATGAGTTGCTGTCTTGAGGGATGTGAATTCTTCAGTCAAGGAGTGTGAGTATCTAAGTTTTGAAAGCCCTTCTAGCAATGGGTGGAGTTGAGAATCACCCAAGATAAAAATTTTACACGCTTGTGTCCAAGATGAGCTGTTTAAGTTTTAACAACCAGAGTCCGATCCACTTGACTACCTGGAATGAATGATTCTTATCCTTCAAGAGGTAAATGAATATCAAATGAGCTCTGGGAAGAGGAAAACGGATTCATCAGTTTACCACATCACTGACTTCAGGCCAGGGCACTCATCCCACACATACGTGCTAGGTGACTGGGGGTAGGTCACTAGTCTGGGGGACAAATGGGGAGCCTCACAGAAGAGGGACTGAACATCCAGTATGAAAGGATTTGTTTGTATATAAAATACTGTAGGTATAGATACATTTTTCATCTTCATAAATTTGTAAATTTGTTGTTGTTGGTCTAGTAGGAGAGGGAATCGGATAATCTAGGAATTAATGATACTGTTAAGCACTCTGCTGGAGAGAAATGGAAAACATGATTTAATCTTTTAAGTTGATCAATCAAGAAAAACCGGACAGTTTTAAGTAAGTGGATTGTTGTCATTGATTTGTAAGTCAGAATCAGTCGGTCACCCTACTTTCATTTTATAAACCTCCACCAGTAGAGGGCGTGGCAAACTTTATTTATTTATTTATTTATTTATTTTGAGACAGGGTCTCGCTTTATAGTTCAAGCTGGCCCTGAGCTCACTATGTAGCCCAGGCAAGCCTCGAACTCAGCAATCCTCCTGTCTCTGCCTCCCGAGTGCTGGGATGACAGGCGTGAACCACCACGCCCAGCGGGGTGGCAAACTTTTAACGACTGGAAAGCAACAGCAATTTTTCTAGTGACAAAATTCCCAAGTCCTTATAAAACAAATTAGAAGTATGTTTTGGTTGGGCGAACTCTTAATATATGTAGGGGAGAGAAGTTGGTAAGAACATCCATAGTATGATTAATCAGACTGGATAGGGGTGGCTTGTAAATTGGTTAATCAAGAACAGCTGTGCTAATCACATTATTTTTTTTTTACCTGTTCATTAAAACGTGTCCCTAATACTTCAATTTGCTCATACCTTTCTTCATGTAGCTCATGAGCTACATCTAAAGACGACTGCACTTAGATTTTATGTTTTGTTTTGATTTTTCACAGCTTGTTGCCAGCCATCTCCCCCAAAAAGCAGAACTGGAAATCTCTTAATTTACTGCATTGAAATATACATTGAGCTTCTTGGACTAAACCTGTAAAGATGAACATTTCATTATGTAGTATCAAGAAGCCAAAACATACTTTATTGTACTATATAATTGTGGTTCTCAACACACAGTAATGAAACTACAAAAAAAGGTTTTAAAATCAACCACCATTCTTCCTCAGACGTTTGTAGTAGCTGCCTTTGCTGAAAGTCTTTTTCAAAAAGCAAAAAAGCAATGAGCTTCGCAAGGGTGAGGCCCTGAGTGCCAGGCCTAGCACCACAGGTGCGGGTGGGGCACGATAGATAGCACATCTGAAGATTTGTATTGAATTCTAAAGGGCAGCCCTATTCTTTGCAGTCCTATTCTTAGGGCTTCACACAACAATCCAAACGTCCCGGTGCTTCCTTGAAATGTACCACCTGCCTTCTCTTCCTTGTTTCCAGGTGTGCCTCACCACCAGTGCCTTGTTTTCAGCTAGATCTGTCTCCTGAGCCCTCTGCTCTTCTGATTCCAGAGCACTGGATGTGTTCCCATTCTGGGCCAAAGAACTGACTAAT
>PVIC010044366.1:0-15029 GCA_004025085.1 Thryonomys swinderianus
GTGGTGGCTCACGCCTGTAATCCCAGCACTCGGGAGGCAGAGACAGGAGGATTGCTGAGTTCGTGGCGGCTTGCCTGGGCACCATAGTGAGCTCAGGGCCAGCCTGAACTACAAAGTGAGACCCTGTCTCCAAAAAGCAAAAAAAAAAGACAAATTGGTATATCTCCCTGGTATGGTGATGCATGCCTGTGATCCCAGCATTGGGGAAGCTGAGGCTGGAAAATTGCTGTGAGTTCAAGGCCAGTCGTACGTAGTGAGACCCTGACTGGAAAATAAAAAAGAAGGTGTGTTCCAGGGCCAGGACTATGTTTGCTGTTTGGTCTTCAAAATGAAGTTATGTGTGTATAAAGTGTTTTCCTTCTAAATTTATGAATATATAGTGAAGAGGCCCTGAATTTCTATGTTAAGATTTTCTTTTTGTTTTATTTAATATGAACAACGTAGAAAGTTGGAAGTCACTGAATCCAGGGCGGGGCAGGTAGCTTTCCAGTCCAGGAAGCACGCTTGAGAGACACCGGCGGCTAGACTCACTGACTCGTCCATTCAGCAGCTGGACTGGTAGAGAACTTGGGAAGTGGGTCTGCAGTCTGTTACTAGGAAGCATCTCCTCAAAACCCCAAAACTTTGAATTTGGTAAACAGATGTAATATGATATTTGACTTTAGGTTCTGTTTGTATCTTCCACTAAACAGAAGAGTAAACTAATAAGAGTGTCTTAAATGTAGATGCTCGTCCTGGGTATGAAAATGCACGCGTGTATCGTATCCCAGCCCTCTTGAGAGCCAGAGGCAGGAAGATAACTATATTTGATCTTAGCCTGGGAGCTTAGGACCCTACCTCAGGAAACAAGAAGGGCTAGGATTGTAGCTCAGTGTGAAGACCCTGGGTTCAAGGCCTGGTACTTCAAACAGAACAAAACCCACAAATGTGGGTGGTGAGATGCGGAGAGAATCAATGAGCCATCCCACCTCATGCCTCCTTGTAGTCCATACTGATTAGATGTGTTTTTCTGCTGTCCTTTAGCATTCTTGGGAGATGGTCGGGAAGAAGAAAGGAGTCTCAGGACAGAAGGATGGTGGCCAGGCGGAGTCCAACGAGGAAAGCAAAGAAAATCGAGACCGTGACAGAGACTACAGTCGACGACGTGGTGGGCCGCCCCGACGGGGGCGAGGTGCCAGCCGTGGACGAGAGTGTACGCATGGGGCTTTATCCAAACCCACTGGGGGTCAGTAATGTCTGGATCCCAGGCATGTGTCGGCCCACTAGGCAGGACCGGGGATCACTGTGTCACATTTTCCTTTTCTCGACAGCGCCTGAGACCTTAGCGTCTTGTGCGTGTGCTCTTTTCTAGCCACGGTCGATAGTTAATCTGCACATAGTTGTGTGTTAACAGCAGCTCGAGTCACCTGTCTTGAGTGACCATCACCTCCTGTCCTTCAGCTCACAGTTTCAAGAGCTTTTCTCCCTAATTATTTATTCTGTGGCCAGTATGTACCCGTATGTACTCTATTGACCCTGCTCTGGCCATGTGTTTTGTTTATTTACATTTCAGTTCGGGGCCAGGAGAATGGATTGGATGGCACCAAGAGTGGAGGCCCATCTGGAAGAGGCACAGAGAGAGGCAGAAGAGGCCGTGGCCGAGGCAGAGGTGATAAGTGTGTGGGGGACGGATATTACAGTCAGGTTGTGTTGTTTCGTTTTGGTGGTACTGGGAATTGAATCTGGGGCCTTCACACTGAGGTTCAGACCCAGCCTGTTTTTATTATACTCAGGATAAACAGCTTGGCCTTCACCATGAGGTACTTTCACAGCCCTTTTTTTTTTTTTTTTTTTTTTTTTTTTTTAATTTTTGAGCCAGGGTTTTGCTAAATCATTAAACTGCCCATATTAGGGTTGAACTCGGTATTTGTCTGCTTCAGCCTCCCAGAGTGCTGGGATTGCAGGTATACACTACTATGCCTGGTGGAGGCAAGGTACTATTTACTAGTAACTTAGTCTAATTACTAATTATTAGTCTAATTACTACCTGAATAGTTGAGGTATCATGTAGCAGAGACTGCTGATGTGGAGAGTGGGAAAGAAGGCGATGTAAACTGTCATCTTTTTAAATTTTTATTTTATTTATTTTTTGAGTCAGGGTCTCACTTTGTAGTTTCGGCTGGCCTTGAACTCACTGTGTAACCCAGGCTAACCTCACACTCATGTCAGTCCTCCTGCCTCTGCCTCCTGAGTGCTGGGATTATAGGTGTGAGCCGCCATGCCTGACTATCTTTGTTTATTTTTTGGGACAGGACCCGCTCTGTAGTCCAGGCTACCCATGAGCTCACTATGTAGCCCAAGCTGCCCTTGAACTCACAAAGACCCAAGTGCTAGGGTTACAGGCATGTGCCACCATACCTGGCAGTCAACTGTCATCTTTATTGTTGATGTTCCTGTGCTTGCTTGAAGCCCCAGCAGTTTGAGCAGCAAGGGAACGATCTGTCAGTAGTAATGATTTTCTTACTTTATCAACTTCGGTGCTGCATGGGACCAGGAGAACATCTGATAATATCCAAAGCTGCCTCAGCTCGCAAGGTGGCTTTACACCAACTGCTAAAATATTTTTCTTCTCTTTAGGAGGCTCTGGTAGGCGGGGAGGAAGATTTTCCGCTCAAGGAATGGGGTAAGTGCCATTAGTCCAGGGACTTGGATATTTTTTTCCTAAGAATTACCTTAGATATTAGCCTTTACCAAAACATGATGAAAATGGATCCTGGAGTATTAGGTAGATAGATGATACAGACTGAGGGCTCATTTCTCGGGGAGGAACATATGCCACAACGTTTTGGGTAGGTTGATAACCAAGAAAAGTAGACTGCGTGTAGGGTTATGAAATGGGCTGATCTTTTGTATTAGGAAAGAAATAGTCAAGAGTATCATTTTGAGTTAATATGTGCTGAAGCTGCTTAGCGGTCGGATACACTTTGAAGCTTTTTTTTTTTCTTCAGAACTTTTAACCCAGCTGACTATGCAGAGCCAGCCAGTACTGATGATAACTATGGCAATAGTAGCGGCAATACCTGGAACAATACCGGCCACTTTGAACCAGATGATGGGACGAGTGAGTGTTTGTTATTCATCTCTTATCTCTGGGAATCTAGGGAAATTGTTACTATTTTACTTAATTACTTTTATTAGTGCTGGGAATTGAACCCTGGATCTTGTGTATTCTATGCACTTGTGTATTCTACCACTGACCTAGACCCCCCAGTGCAGGAAATAATGTTTTTGAAGTTATAATTACATTAAAAAAGAGGAATAGCAGTTGGGTGCAGAGATAAAGGGAGAAGTGGATCACAATTAAATTACTGTGTATAGTGCTCAATTACCATATTTTTATAAGCAAATATGGGCTGTTCACTTTACCTTCATCAGTATTTTATTTTTCATCATCACTATTTTATGAATAGACTTTATCGTCACCTTTCCTGATGACACAAGTATGACTGAAAGGGAATTTATGAATTTGTTAGTATTTGAAATCAAAATTGTTTGATTCTAAAAGTCTTGTTCTCTTTTCAGTATAACATGTGGGTGCTCTTAGCTCCAAGTTCTGTATTTTCTAGTATTTTTCTGTTAAAAGTATTAAAAGTAGCTTTGCCTTTTGAAAGATACCCAGAACCTCTCAAGCCACTGCTTAAAGAAGTGAGTAGGACTCGGAATCCAAGTGCAAGTTGTTGGCTTATTTTCTGATGCTGAGATAGGAAGAATACTTTTTTCTCTTTCGGTTTTGAGGAATCTCATTAGCTGAGGAAGAAGGGAAATCATAGCCTTCCTGGCTTTCTGTTACTGGTCATCTTGGTGCGGTAGAACATCATGAGATGTGACAAAAACTGCTTTTTTTTGTTTGCTGGCTCAGGTGCCTGGATCTAAGTAGGTTATAGATGTTTAGGGTCAGGTTAGGTTATGGAGCAAGGGATACATGTGTTGCTTTTAGTAAGAGCAGGCTTTGGGCTCTTGAATGCTTTTTCTTGTGAGAATATCAATCTTCTGGCTGGGGCAGCACAAGAAAGCCAGAAGCTTTTCTTCTTCTTTTTTTTTTTTTTGAGACAGGGTCTCGCTTTATAGTTCAGGCTGGTCCTGAGCTCACTCTGGAGCCCAGGCAAGCCTTGAACTCAGCAATCCTCCTGCCTCTGCCTCCCAAGTGCTGGGATTACAGGCATGAGCCACCATGCCCGCCTGGCACTGTGGTATGTGGTATTGATTGCTAGTGGGTGTGAGTCACCACACCCAGCGCTGTTGTATGTGGTTACCAGTATCGAACTCAGGACCTTGCGCTTGTGAGGCAGGCACCGGAACCACTGAGCTAAATCTCTGGCCCAGCTTTTCCTCTTACAAAAGGGTCTGGGTTAATAGGGCTTCAAATAGGTTCTTTAGTACCATAGCCATTTAAATTTGGTTGGTTCCCTTTCAGAGTAGTGATCTGAGTCTCTGGAATTTTAGGACGGTCTGGCATAGATTGTCATTGGTGGTACACACACTCTTACACCTCGGGTCCCCAGTATTGCCTGCTTTCTGTTCACCAAGTGGCTGTCTAATACACTTATTTGCAATATTTCCCATGGGTGGAGAGTGAAGTTGAAGTATTGCCAGAATAAGTACCTTGTTAAATTTCTCTACCATTTAGCTAAGGAACGTTCTGTTTATTATAATTTACTCGTTTTAGAGGTACTAGAATCGTTCTTCATTTTAATGGCTCTGTAGAAGCAGTGGTAGCTGTCTTAATAGCAAAAGTTACTATTTTTTGGTATATGTGCTACCGAAGCAAGCACCAAAGTTACTGTTTTTGAGCTAAGGTTTGTTCTTGGTATATTTGGCTTTTTAATTTCTGGCAGAAAAGATGGTGGAAATCAAAGGATTTGTTTTTGGCTAGGAATAGAAAATTGAATATAGTGTCTTAGTCCCTAGTGTTGGTTTGAATGAATGGGGAGTGTGAGGTGAATATTTAACACTATTGAAGAGAAAAGGAAGCAAGTTTTGAAGTCCAGAATGTGAGATTATACATGATACCATGGTCATGTTGTTAGTATGAAAATGTTAGGTGTAACCTCATGATGTGACCTTCATGCATGGTCTCTTTTTGTGTATTCATAATTGCCAACTTCAGTTCCCCTTTTAATTTAAAAATAAAACCTAATCTTAAATATCCACAGGTACAATGGGAATTATGTATTGGGGGCAGATATTCTCATTCAAAAGCAAAATTTCACTGGTTGTTTTTTCTTTTCTTTTCTTTTTTGTTTCAGGACTTGATTTCATTGGGGTTGAGGGGTCATATTATCCCCGAAAATTTGAGACTGCTCCTGGTATGATACATCCAGGTGCCTAACTGCCCCGGATATTTTTACAGATTTTTATGAATGGAGATATCTGTGGATATGTACTTTTTCTACCTTTCTGCTTTTTCTTTCATTTCCTATGCCCACTTTTTCCTCCTTAAAAATTTGTTCATGAGTATTTTACATGTGTATTGTGCTTTATATTGAGGGAATAGAAATCCTATTCTGCTAAGCATTTCCATCTTGCTGCTCCTTTCTCAGCAACTCTCTTAACCACAACCATTCATCTCATATAGAAAAGTAGCAAGCAGGTACCTACCTTCATTCTTTCTGTCTGAAAGGATGCAGCATGCAGAAAGAAAATTCTGGCAGAGTCTAGATTAGGTGACTTCCTAGGGTCACATGTAGCTAGGGATTGCATGAGATGCTAACTGATTTGCTTTCCATGTAGCTGGGATAGGATAGATGTCTGTGAGGGGGAAGGGTGGCGTCCCCAGAAAGAAAGAAGAGTGGAGCTTGAAACTTGTCAGACTAAAATTGGATTTTGGTTTTGAAGGGCATTGTCATTATGTAGTGGTTTGGAATTCCCCTGTTACAGATTAAAGCTTTTCCTGGGAAAGTCATTACAATGGATATATTTTCAAATGTTTTTCACTATTGAATATTTAGAAGCATTTCAGATGGGTTTTATATAGAGATATTAAAATATTTTTTTGGTGACAATGAATTTGATGAGTGCCTTTCAGTCTTTTTAAGTTTTTTTTCAGACAGGAATTCATTATGTATTTCAGGTTGCCCTTGAAGTCACTGTGTCACCCAGCCTCACCTTGACCTTGAGGCAGTCCTTTTGCCTCAGTCTCTGGAACAGTAGAATTATAGGGATGTGTCACCCCACCTGATACTCCACTCTTACGAAAAGCTATCTCCTTTGGGAGAGGCTTTGAAAGTTATTCAGTCTACTGTTCTAGAGAATAAAATAAAGGATACGTTTGTTCCTTCTCTATGTTACTACTTTGTGATCTTTTAGTTGTAGGGAAGATCCTGGTTCTCATAAAAATTGTTACCAAAGTTCCTTAAGGGCATTCTGTTTTTCTGAAGTTGTACATATACATGAATCAAAAGGGAATATGGAAAGTGTCTTGATTCCTGGTGAGCTTCTGTAAATTTATAAGTCTTACAACATGAGGTTGTACACTCTGTGGTTCATGCCGTGATCTTGGCAGGGCAGAAAGAGTTCATGTTCTGTGTGAAGAAGAGCAGAATGATAGTCGCTGTTCATAGTGGATTGTTCAGTCTTGTCCAGTGTCTTCCAGAAAGGAAAACAGTTTGTGCAGCTCTCCTTGTAGTTCTCTGGTTACACTGAAGGGCTCTGAGTGTGACTTCTGCTGAGCGTGCACCTCTTTACTCAGGTGCAGTTGCGGGTGTTTCCCAGGGTCCTCAGTGTGGCTTCACAGCAGCTCTCTCATGTCGCCCTGTCATTGACCATTGTGTGCCAGCTGTTTATGTATCTCTGCTGCTGCTGCCCTCCCTCTTCAGAGTGACTGTGGGTTTTTTCTTACACCAAATAAAGAGACGTAGTGTGCACGTTCTGGTTTGAATTGGCTGCTGCTGTTTCACTGAATTGACCACTAAATCAGAGCTAAGGATCTTAAAGATAATCCCAGGAGCATTGCGTTGGAGGGTGTGTGTGTGATGCATTTTTGTCTGTTACCCCTCCGTAAGAAAAACTTAAAGTAGCTCTGAAAACATAATCTTCATAAAAGTGCTGCTCTGAGGCATTCCTTTCTAAATTCTGAAGCCCAAGAATTCCTTCTGATTACTGTATTCTGGTCATACTTTTGGCTGTCAGAAATGTTAATGTATTGGTGTTCTATACAAGTTTTGTAGATATTAATATCATTTATCCTTTATTTTCAGGTGCATGGAGGGCTGCAACAGAGGAGTGGGGAACTGAAGATTGGAATGAAGATGTAGGTATTTCCAGGTTATTCCTCATGAGTGCTGACTCTCTCTAACTGATGCTTAGGGATTGAAAACATACTTTGTTGTTTTTTTGTTTTTTTGGTTTTTTTTTGCTTTTTGAGACAGGGTCTCGCATTGTAGTTCAGGCTGGCCCTGAGCTCGCTATGGAGCCCAAGCAAGCCGCCGCGAACTCAGCAATCCTCCTGTCTCTGCCTCCCGAGTGCTGGGATGACAGGTGTGAGCCACCACGTCCGGCATTGTGGTATGCGGTGTTGATTGTTGGTGGGCATGTCTCCACGCCCAGCATTGTATGTGGTTACCGGGGATCGAACTCAGGACCTTGTGCTTGCGTGGCAGGCGCCGGAACCACTGAGCTAACCCTCCGGCCCATGTTGTTTTTTCAAAAATTAATTTATTTAATTTTTCTGTGGTACCTGGGGTTGAACTCCACACCTTGTGCTTGCCAGGCAGGCACACCAGGCCACATTCCCAGATTTCCTGTTTTTGTTCTATATTGGGGATTGAACTCAAGACATTGTGCTTGCAAGGGAGGAGCAGTGCCTCTAAGCTAAATTCCTGGCCCTAAAAACAGATAATGTTTCTACCCCTTGAAATACACCTGTATGGGCCAGGGATGTAGCTCAGTGGTTCTGTGCCTGCCTAGCTTAAGTTTGGTCCCAGGTACTAGAGAAAGAAAAAGAAAAGAAAGAAATACACCCTTAAGATTTTTACTCAGAAAAAAAAAATTTTGACTTACAATAATGTTGTAAGCCAGAACATTTCACGTATTTTCTGTGTTACATTTGCTGAAAGAAAGTACCCCACAAATTAAGGGAAGAAAGATTTATTTAGCTCACAGTTTGTAGAGATTTTGGTCAGATTTTAATCAGCCAGGTCCACAGTGGAGCAGCATGACAGAGGAGCCTGTAGAGGAGAAGCAGTTTGTGGTGGACAGAAGGTAGCGGAGCAACTGAGGGAGATAAGCAGCTTTTTCTGCTCCTTTTATATTTTACTTTTTTTAGACAGGGTCTTGCTCTGTAGTTCAGGCTGGCTCTGAGCTCACTATATGGTCCAGGCAAGCCTGAAACTCACAGCAGTCCTCCTGCCTCTGCTTCTTGAGTGCTGGGATTACAAGCGTTGCTGGTGGGCTTGAGTCACACGGCCCAGTGTTGTATATCTGCCCCGTGTTGTTGTATATGATTTCTGCAGATTGAACCAGGGACCTTGTGCTTGCTAGGCAAGCACTGGAACCACTGAGCTACATCTCTGGCCCAGAATTTTTTTGATTTCCTTGTGACTGTTAAGCTTTTGAATTAAGCTATGAATTATGGGTTTCAGTTATGGATAAATTTGTTTTAATACTTTAAAATCTGCTTTCTTGTATTTACTTACAGTCAGATAGCTTTTGTTAAGAGGAAATAATAAGTCAAAAGCATTTTGAAACTTGGTGTTGTGGCACATGCCTGAAATCCCATCACATGGGAGGCTGAGGCAGGAGAATGTCTGTTAGCTTGAGACCAATCTGAGTGAATTGAAGGTTGGCATAGTTAGATTGCCTCAAAAAACCAAAACGAAAACAAAAAGATGTTTTGAACGCTAGCCCTATATTTTAGTATATGTGCTGCCGAAGCGAGCACATAGCCCTATATTTTAAAACTTTCAGATACATCAGCACTGAGTAGTGATTATTTCAGTTGAACTAAAGTGGTTTATCAATAGGGGAAATTTTGCTGCTTTTCTGACATGTCTGCTTGAGCAACTTTTAGAACACAAAGTATCTAGGGAGGGATAAAATCTTTGTTAGGGGAGAGATTTTAATCAAGAGTAAAATAAAGCCCAAATTAATTTTTGTATAGTAAGAAGAATTATTCTCTGTAATTGTTTACCTAATGCTGATGCCGTAAAAGTATAAAGTTAGGGGCCGAAGATTTAGATCTGTGGTTCCAGTGCCTGCCTAGCAAGCACAAGGTCCCTGGTTCGATCCAGGTAACCACATACAACAGTACTGGGCATGGTGACTCATGCCCACCAGCAATCAGTACTGCATACCACCACAGTGCCGGATGTGGTGGCTCATGCCTGTAATCCCAGCACTCGAGAGACAGAGACAGGAGGATGGCTGAGTTCGAGGCTTGCCTGGGCTACATAGTGAGTTCAGGGCCACCCTGAGCTACAAAGTGAGACCCTGTCTTGAAACAAAATGAAACAACAACAAAAAAAAGAGTATAAATTCAGTATTAGGGAGAAAATGGCAAAATCATCCCTCAAAAGACCTTAACTCATCAGCACAGGAACCCTGAGTGCTATGAAGTCAAGAACCAGCCTCTGTTCAATTTGGGTGGGATCTTCCTTTCCCTGCGGTGAAAGGGTTGAAGATGAACGTGGTGAGAGCTGGGAAGATACAAAGAGATTCTCTTAGTTTGATGACCAGCAGCACCTTCCTTTGAGTTCAGATATGCATGTAAACAAGTGACCGCACTATATTTTATTGGGTTCCTTGGTTCTATCCTTTCTTTGGGTAAAACAGTGATTGACTTGAAGGTCAATTCATTCATGATTACTCAGGGTAGATAGTTTTGTTTTCAAAGAGATGTCCCATTTTCTGGATGTTGAATTTGCTTTGTTTGTGCCAGATTTCTGACTGGCTTTTTCTGACAGTGGACTTGACTAATTACCTGTGTTTTCCAGCTTTCTGAGACCAAGATCTTCACCGCCTCTAACGTGTCTTCAGTTCCTCTGCCTGCGGAGAACGTGACAATCACTGCTGGTCAGAGGCAAGTGTGGAGTGACGTTGAGTACCTTCCCCAGAGCGCTCCTTGGAGGTAGCTGGAAGGATCAGTGCCTGTGGCATGTACAAGTGCTGGTGTCCCCTTTAGGTGGAAGAAATCAGGGTTGTACCAAGCGAAGGTATCTGTTACAGTTTTACAGCCAGTTTTCCCCTGAAATAGGCCTTTAATTCATAAATTCGTAGGCCAGGGGCTTAAAAGTATGGTGAAGTAAGCTAGGGAAAGAAGAGTAAAGCTGAAAATGGAAATGTTTTTCATTTGTTTTTGAGTTCTTCAGAACTGTTTAGCAGCTTCTTTCACTTTGTAGTGCCAGTCTTTGTCCCTTGAACCCAGCGGGAACACTTAGTACCATCTGCATCCATGGGTTCAGCCAACTGCAGATTGAGGAAATTTTTTGGCAGTATTGGGAGTTGAACTTAGGGAGTACTGAACTATGTCCACAGCCCTTTTTCTTATGAGATAACATCTTGCTAACTTGTCCAGTTTGGCCTCAAACTTGGTATACCTCTGCCTCATCCTCCCAAAAATCTGGGCTTACAGGCTGTTGCCACCATGCTTAGCTTTGATTTTATTTTATTTTTTTTGAGCCAGGGTCTTATTTTGTAGTTCAGGCTGGCCATGAACTCACTATGTATCCCAGGCTAGCATTGAACTCACAGCAATCCTCCTGCCTCTGCCTCCTGAGTGCTGGGATTACAGTTGTGAGCTACCAGGCCCAGCATTGTGGTATGTGGTTACCAGAGATCAAACTCAGGACCTTGTGCTTGCAAGGCAGACACTGGAACTACTGAGCTAAATTCCCGGCCCTAGCTTTGAAATATTTAAAAGACTACCTTTTATCATTCTCAATACCATTTGCATTATATTAGGTTTATAAGTAATCTAGAGGTTATTTAAAATGCATAGGATGATGTATAGGTAATTTGCAGATACTATTTTGTATATGCCCTTGAGAACTGCATATTTTGATTCTTTTGGATTCAGGGAACACGTACCTCATGGAGAACAAGGGATTCTAGGTGGTGAAGTGTTTAGAAGTTGAACCTGGATGTTGGGGTCAGTTGTAGGTGATACACTCTTCAGAAAATGCTTTTATCCTCTGAAAACCTGCCTTGTCACTTCTAGTCCTGGACACGATCACTATTCTGAAGGCCCTAAAGTGTTGGGTAGGTGGAGAATATTAGGAGTGTTATCAACACAGATAGTGTGGATTTTTTTCCTGACACTAAATATGTGTAGTTTCTCGACATCCATTGTGTGACTAACCAAAACCAGCTGGGTATGTTTGGCATTTTGACACTGGCTACCCAAAGTTGACACAGATCTCATATGTTGAGGGTTCAGTCCCGTGAGGCTGTCCCTGCTTCAGAGGTCTGCAAGTTCACAGGTTTCCATGACCTCCCATGGGGCAGTGACATACCGAGATGACCCGGAGTTCAGGCTGGCATTTCATTATCACTAAAAGGGATAGTCAGGAACAACCATGTGGAAGAAACACGGGCAGGTGGGTATACCTCCACATCTCTTCAGGAGCCCAGATCACCACACCTCTTCTAGGGTGACTACATGATTGATTGGAGCCTAACTATATAGAGTTAATTGGTTAAGTCCTTTGTGTTGGGTGATTGAATGTGATAGGCAGCTCCCTTCCCTGGGCGTGGCAGGGTTGGGAGACCCTACATATTTCAGTTTTCAAAGCTCAGCTTCCTAGTCACTAGGTGGCACCCTGAAGCTCTCTGGGGACAACATTGGGAAGGAGTTTGTACTGTAACAAAAGGTGCCGTTGATCAGGAAATTTGTTTTTGGGGATGGAGCCTTCTGTGCTAAGCACACACTTTACTAGTGGGCCATACCTCCAGCCCCATATTTTTGTTGTACCACAGTTAACTGAAAATTTCTTAATTTGTGGGAAATAACTTTCAAAACCTTTCTTGTTGTGCTAGGTGTGGTGGCACACACCTGTAATCCTAGCAGTTGGAGGTTGAGGCAGGATCACCACAAGCTGGAGACCGGCCTCGGTTTAAGAGGTCATGGCCAAACTGTGGACCAAGACTGTCTCAAAAAAACAAGCAGAAGAAAAAACCTTCCTTGTGACTTAAAAAGTGTGACACATATTAAGTGTCAAAATCATAGATAAATACTTACTAATTGTGGCTCAGTTACTGAGCTCTTTAAAATATTTGATATTTCATCACATTAATAATTTTGTCAGAATAAAAAATGTATATAGTGATTATTAGTACCTTCAGTAGAAGTTCCATTAGATACTATAGTGTTTCTTAGACATAAATTATTTTGGCAAATTAAGCATTTCAGAGCTTTTTATTTATGAGTTAATTTAGGAGCATCAGTAAGTGGCTTCCTTTGATCTAACCACGACCTGAATCAGATGTTTGGGCCTGCTAGGGTTTTTAGACATTAGTCATCAAGATCCTTTTCCCGTCCCACTAGAATTGACCTTGCTGTCCTTCTGGGGAAGACGCCGTCTTCAGTGGAGAATGATTCATCTGCTCTGGACCCGTCCCAGGCTCCTTCCCTGGCTCAGCCTCTGGTGTTCAGTAACTCAAAGCAGAGCACCATCTCACAGCCTGCTCCAGGGAGCACCTTTTCCCACCACAGCATGGTATGTTGGAAGCGTGGTTATCCCGATCAGACTTCCCACCTCTCCCCGAACACTTGTGTGGTCTTTCCTTCCATCAAAGAATAGAATCTCAGCAATTTTGTCTCGAGCTCTTAATTTGGCTTTACTTTCAGTTCCATAATTGGCAGCATTTCATTTCATAAAATAGGTGTTTTGATAGACTGGGCAGAAGAGGTTGGTTTTATAGACAGATTGGCTGAGAGAAGAAACCCGTAGAACCAATCAGAGCATGTCCTGGTTGTTGCAGAGTCACAGCTGATGGCCGAGGTGGCAGACAGGGCAGGTGAGCATCAGGGTGGCAGTCAGGCCCAGGAGCAGTCGGGGTCTTTACAGGGGCAGTATCTTATCTGCCTTGTCTTCTTGGAGACAGATCTGAGCACTGAGTCCAGCAGTGGAAGGTGGCTCCAGCAGACAGTTTAGCTGCATTTGGTGTTTTATTTTGTTTTGATTTGTTTTTGAAGACTTACCTTTGGACAGACTGAATTATCTTTTTTTTTGTATTTTTCTTTTTGAGACAGGGTCTCGCTTTGTAGTTCAGGCTGGCCCTCAGCTCACTATGTAGCCCAGGCAAGCCTCGAACTCAGCAATCCTCCTGCTTCTGCTTCCCAAATGCTGGGATTACAAGCGCAAGTCACTGCACCCGGCATTGTGGTGTGTGGTACTGATTGCTGGTGGGCCTGAGTCACCACACCTGGTATTGTTGTGTGTGGTTACTGGAATCGAACCAGGGACCTTGTACTTGCTAGGCAGGCGCTAGAACCACAGAGCTAAATCTCCAGTTAGATGGGTATTTTTGAGACTGGGTCTCACTAAGTATCCTAGCCTGGTCTCACACTTGAAGTGATCATGCCTCAGCCTCCTGAATGTTGAAATTACAGGCATGTGGCAGTAGATGGTACACTTGTTGACTAGATTTCCAGGGAGTCTAGAATCTTTCTAGATCTGCCACTTTGTAGTAGCAGCATTCCTAATGTCTCAAAATGGGAGTGAAGGGTGCTTGGTCTTCCTATTGTAAGGCTTTGGAAAGAAGAGATAATGTTTGCCAGTTACACGAATCAGTTACACAAGTTTGGCACTGGTGGCTAGAGTACTAATGACACATGACTTCATGATTTATAACATTAAAAAAATAAAGTTATCGGGCTACAGTTTAGCTCAGAGGTTCTGGTGTCTGCCTTGGAAACGCAAGGTCCCAAGTTAGATCTCTGCAGCTACATACCACAATGCCTGGCGGGGTGACTCAGTCCTTCAGCAATCAGTACCACATAGCGCAGTGCCGGGCATGGTGGCTCACGCCTGTAATCCTAGCACTCGAGAGGTAGAGGCAGGAGGATTGCTGAGTTCCAGGCTTGCCTGGGCTACGTAGTGAGCTGAGGGCCAGCCTGAACTACAAAGCGAGACCCTGTCTCAAAAAAATAAGTTATTACTATATCAGAAAAATCATTTAGGGCCGGAGGGTTGGCTCAGTGATTCCGGCGCCTGCCTCGCAAGCGCAAGGTCCTGAGTTCGATCCCCGGTAACCACATATAATGCTGGGCGTGGAGACACGCCCACCAACAATCAACACCACATACCACAGTGCCGGGCGTGGTGGCTCACGCCTGTCATCCCAGCACTCGGAAGGCAGAGACAGGAGGATTGCTGAGTTCGCGGTTGCTTGCCTGGGCTCCATAGTGAGCTCAGGGCCAGCCTGAACTACAAAGTGAGACCCTGTCTCAAAAAAAAAAAAAAGAAAAATCATTTAGACAAAGCTGATGAAAGGACCAGTCTTTTTAGAGGACTTATTTTTCTTTTTCACCTATTTTTGGAACATTTACTAGAGATATAAGTAGACCATGTATATACAAACAGTTTTTTTGTTGTTTTTTTTTTTAGACAAGACCTTACTGTATCTATAGTACAGGCTGGCACTCTGTGGCCTAGGCTGGTTTTGAGCTCACCATCTTCCTACTGCAGCCTCCTAAGTTCTGGAGTTATAGGTGAAAGCCACTACCTCGGGCCGCTGTCAGGTTTTAATTATTATCTTAGAATGGTTTTTTTTTTTTTGCTTTTGGAGACAGGGTCTTGCTTTGTAGTTCAGGCTGGCCCTGAGCTCACTATGGTGCCCAGGCAAGCCGCCGCGAACTCAGCAATCCTCCTGTCCCTGCCTCCCGAGTGCTGGGATGACAGGCGTGAGCCACCACGTCCAGCATTGTGGTATGTGGTGTTGATTGTTGGTGGGCGTGTCTCCACGCCCAGCATTATATGTGGTTACCGGGGATCGAACTCAGGACCTTGCGCTTGCGAGGCAGGCGCCGGAACCACTGAGCTAACCCTCCGGCC
>PVIC010044367.1:0-15048 GCA_004025085.1 Thryonomys swinderianus
AGAAAGAAAATAAAAGAGCATGTATAAGGGGGGAGGAGGGGGGAGTGGGTAGGGATATGGGTAAAAATGAGAATTAACTTGTGGCATATACTGGTACAAATTTCCCAATGTTATATGTGATTTTGAGATGTATATAAATTGTACCAATAAAGAATTCAATTAAAAAAAAAGAAATGAATCATGGCTGTTACCATATATTTGGCAGTGAAATACCGAAGTGTGTCACTCCCCCAGATTCAAAACTCCCAGATTTTGGCCTGAGCCCCCAAGCTACCTGATGCATGAAGCGCGATGTCAGGCTTTATGCACAATGCACTAATGCTAACTCCAATCCTGACAGTACACTTCATCCTCACTATAGATTGGGAAGCCAACTCGACAGGAATATTCAAAATGACAGTACCACTCTCACGAATCCTAACCCTAACCCTAGACACAATGCTGAATTCAGCAAATGCCTCCATTCTCAGGGAGATGTACAAGTCCACTAGCTCGCACCATAATCGGTGCTATACTCTTCACCATTTCCGGGCAAACTGATGCTGAATGCGCAAGAAAATCCACAGTGACACCATTCTCGATCTCAATCTGAACCCTACACCGCCTTTCAACCTTACAATCTAGGCCCCATGCTACCTCCATCATACATTATGTATATGCTTCAGCAGTACCGTGCCACTGAGAAGAGCACTGCATGACTAATGCACAGGAATCGCCAAAACAACTATTGGTCTTTTGGTTTTCTGAATTCTGACTGGCAGCCGAACACAAGGGCAAGAGCCTGCAGGTACCAGAGGGAAAACACATCGGACCTTTAAAAATCTTTTGAACAAGAAAGTGAGTCATGTCCAATACCATACATTTGGCAGTGAAATACCGAAGTGTGTCACTCCCCCAGAGTCAAAACTCCCAGATTTTGGCCTGAGCCCACAAGCTCCCTGAGGCATGAAGCACAATGTCAGGGTATATGCACAACGCACTAATGCTAACTCCAATCCTGACAGTACCCTTCATCCTCACTATAGATTGGGAAGCCCAATCGACAGGAATATTCCAAGTGACAGAACCACTCTCACAAATCCTAAACCTAACCCTAGCCACAATGCTGAATTCAGCAAAAGCCTGCATTCTGGAGGGAGAGGTACAACCCCACTAGCTCGCACCAGAATCTGAGCTATACTCCTCAGCATTTCCTGGCAAACTGATGCTGAATATGCAAGAAAATCCACAGTGACACCATTCTCGATCTCAATCTAAACCCTACCCCGCCTTTCAACGTTAAACTCTCGACCCCACGCTACCACCATCATAAACTCTGCATATTCTTCAGCCGTACCGTGCTACTGACAAGACAACTACATGACTAATGCACAGGAATCGCCAAAGCAACACTTGAAGTTGTGGTTTTCTGAATTCTAATTGGCAGCCTAACCCAAGGGCAAGAGCTGCAGGTACGTGATGCCTAAAACATCGGACATTTAAAAATCTGTTGAACAGAAAGATAATCGTGGTTATTATGATATATTTGACAGTGAAATACCAAACTGTGTCACTCCACCAGAGTCAAAACTCCCAGTCATTGGCCTGAGCCCATAATCTCCCTGACACATGAAGCCCTATGTCAGTGTATATGCACAACGCAGTAATGCTGACTCCAATCCTCACAGTATCTTTCATCCTCACTACAGTTTGGGAAGCCCACTCCATAGGAATAATCAAAATGACAATACCACTCTCACGAAACCTAACCCTAACCCTAGCCACAATGTTGAGTTCAGCAAATGCCTCCATTCTGGAGGGAGAAGTACAACCAAATTAGGTCGCAGCATACTCCGAGCTATACTCCTCACCATCCCTTGGCAAGCAGATGCTGAATACACAAGAAAATCCACAGTGACACCATTCTCGATCTCAACCTGAACCCTACAGAGCCTTTCAACCTTACACTCTCAACCCCTCTCTACCTCCATCATACACTCTGCATATTCTTCCTAAGAACTTTGCCACTGACAAGAAGACTGCTTGACAAATGCGCATGAATCGCCAAAACAACACTTGGACTTGTGGTTTTATGAATTCTGACTGGCAGCCGAAACCAAGGGCAAGAGCCTGCAGGTACCTGAGGGATAACACATCGGGCCTTTCAAAATCATTTGATCAAGAAAGTGAATTGTGGCTATTACCATACATTTGGCAATGAAATACCAAAGTGTGTCACTCCCCCAGAGTCAAAAATCCCAGAATTTGGCCTGAGCCCACAAGCTCCCTGACACATGAAGCGCGATGTAAGGGTATATGCCCAACGCACTAATGCTAACACCAATCCAGACATTACCCTTCATCCTCACTGTAGATTGGGAAGCCCAATTGACAGGAATATTCAAAATGACAGTTCCACTCTCACGAATCCTAAACTTAACCCTAGCCACAATGCTGAATTCATCAAATGCCTGCATTCTGGAGGGAGAGGTACAATCCCATTAGCTCGCACCATAATCTGAGCTATACTCCTCAGCATTTCCGGGCAAACTGATGCTGAATACGCAAGAAAATCCACAGTGACACCATTCTCCATCTCAATCTAAACCCTACCCCGCATTTCAACCTTAAACTCTCAACCCCACATTACCTCCATCATACACTCTCCATATTCATCCGCCGTACATTGCTACTGAGAAGACAACTGCATGACTAATGCACAGGAAAGGCCAAAATCACACTCTTACTAGTGGTTTTCTGAATTCTGACTGGCAGCCTAACCAAACGGTAAGAGCCTGCAGGTACCTGAGGCCTATCACACAGGACATTTCAAAACCTGTTGATCAAGAAACAGAATCGTGGCTATTACCATATATTTGGCAGTGAAATTCCGAAGTGTGTCACTCCCCCAGAGAAAAAACTCCCAGAATTTGGCCTGAGCCCACAAGCTCCCTGACACATGAAGTGCGATGTCAGGGTATATGCACAACGCACTAATGCTAACTCCAATCCTTACATTACCCTTCATATTCACTGTAGATTGGGTAGCACAATCGACAGGAATATTCAAAATGACAGTACCACTCTCAGGAATCCTAACCCTAACCCTAGCCACAATGCGGAATTCAGCAAATGCCTGCATTCTGGAGGGAGAGGTACAACCCCACTAGCTTGCACCAGAATCTGAGCTATACTCCTCAGCATTTCCAGGCAAACTGATGCTGAATACACAAGAAAATCCACAGTGACACCATTCTCGATCTCAATCTCAACCCTAACCCGCCTTTCAACCTTAAACTCTCAACCCCACGCTACCTCCGTCATACACTGTGCATATTCTTCAGCCGTACTGTGCCACTGACAAGACAACTGCATGACTAATGCTCAGGAATAGGCAAAACCACACTCGTACTTGTGGTTTTCTGAATTCTGAATGGCAGCCTAACCCAAGGGTAAGAGCCTACAATTACCTGAGGCCTATTACACAGGACATTTCAAAACCTGTTGATCAAGAAACAGAATCGTGGCTATTACCATATATTTGGCAGTGAAATGCCAAAGTGTGCCATTTCCCAGAGTCAAAACTCCCAGTCTTTAGCCTGAGCCCACAATCTCCATGACACATGAAGCCCCACGTAAGGGTATATGCACAACACACTAATGGTAACTCTAATCCTGACAGTACCTTTCATCCTAACTATAGTTTGGGAAGCCAAATCCACAGGTATAGTCAAAATGACAGCAGCACTCTTACGAATCCTAATCCTATCCACAATGCTGAATTCAGCAAATGTCTCCACTCTGGATGGAGTGGTACAACCCCACTAGCTTGCAGCATAATCTGAGCTATAGTCCTCACCATTCCTTGTAAAACTGATGCTGACTACGCAGCAAAATCGATAGTGACACCATTCTTCATCTCAATCTGAACCCAACCCCTCCTTTCAACCGAACACTCTCAATCCCACTCTACCTCCATCATACACTCTGCATATTCTTCCTAAGAACCTTGCCACTGACAAGAAGACTGCATGACAAATGCACAGGAATCGCCAAAACAACACTTGGAATTGTCGTTTTCTGAATTCTAATTGGCAGCCTAACCCAAGGGCAAGAGCTGCAGGTATGTGATACCTAACACATCGAATATTTCAAAATCTGTTGACCAGAAAGAGAATCGAAGCTATTATGATATATTTGGCAGTGAAATACTGAAGTGTGTCACTACACCAGAGTCAAAACTCCCAGTCATTGGTCTGAGTCCACAATCTCCCTGACACATGAAGCCCTATGTCAGTGTATATGCCAAATGCAGTAATGCTACCTCCAATGCTCACAGTATCTTTCATCCTCACTACAGTTTGGGAAGCCCAATCCACAGGAATAGTCAAAATGACAATACCACTCTCATGAAACCTAACCCTAACCCTAGCCACAATGCTGAGTTCAGCAAATGTCTCCATTCTGGAGGGAGAAGTACAACCCAATTAGGTCGCAGCATAATCCGAGCTATACTCCACACCATTCCTTGGGAAGCAGATGCTGAATACGCAAGATAATCCACAGTGACACCATTCTCGATCTCAATCAGAACCCTACAGAGCCTTTCAACCTTACACTCTCAACCCCACACTACCTCCATCATACACTCTGCATATTCTTCATCCGAACTGTGCCACTGACAAGTGAACTTCATGACTAATGCACAGGAATTGCCAAAACAACACCCGTACTTATGGATTTCTGAATTCTGACTGGCAGCCTAATCCAAGGGTACGAGCCTGTATGTACCTGAGGCCTATCACACAGGATATTTGAAAACATGTTGATCAAGAAACAAAACCGTGGCTATTACCATACATTTAGCAGTGAAATACCAATGCGTGTCACTCCCCCAGAGTTAAAACTCCCAGTCATTGTCCTGAGCCCACCATATCCCTGACGCATGAAGTCCTATGTCAGTGTATATGCACAATGCAGTAATGCTAACTCCAATCCTCACAGTATCTTTCATCCTCACTACAGTTTGGGAAGCCCAATCCGCAAGAATAATCAAATGACAATACCACTCTCAGGAAACCATCCCTATCCCTAGCCACAATACTGAGTTCAGCAAATGCCTCCATTCTGGAGGGAGAAGTACAACCCAATTAGTTCACAGCATAATCCGAGCTATACTCCTCACCGTTCCTTGGCAAGCAGATACTGAATAAGCAAAAAAATCCACAGTGACACCATTCTCGATCTCAATCTGAACCCTACAGAGCCTTTCAACCCTGTACTCTCAACCCGACTTTACCACCATAATACACTCTGTATATTCCTCCTCCAAACTGTTCCACTGAGAAGAGAACTGCATGACTAATGCACAGGAATCGCTAAAACAACACTTGGACTTGTGGTTTTCTGAATTCTGACTGGCAGCCGATCCCAAGGGCAAGAGCCTGCAGGTACCTGAGGGAAAACACATCACACCTTTCAAAATCTTTTGATCAAGAAAGTGAATCGTGGCTATTACCATACTTTTGGCAGTGAAATACCAAAGTGTGTCACTCCCCCATAGTCAAAACTCCCAGACTTTGGCCTGAGCCCACAAGCTCCCTGACCCATGAAGCGCGAGGACAGGGTATATGCACAACGCACTAATGCTAACTCAAATCCTGACAGTACCCTTCATCCTCATTATAGTTTGGGAAGCCCAATCAACAGGAAGATTCAAAATGATAGTACCACTCTCACGAATCCTAACCCTAACCCTGGCCACAATGCTAAATTCAGCAAATGCCTCCATTCTGGAGGGAGAGGTACAACCCCACTAGCTCGCACCATAATCTGAGTTATACTCCTCACAATTTCCGGGAAAATTGATGTTGAATATGCAAGAAAATCCACAGTGACACCATTCTGGATCTCAATCTAAACCCTAACCCGCCGTTCAACCTTACACTCTCAACCCCACTCTACCTCCATCATACACTCTGCATATTCTTCCTCTGTACCGTGCCACTGACAAGAAGACTGCATAACAAATGCACAGGAATCGCCAAAACATCATTTAGAGTAGTGGTTTTCTGAATTCTAATGGGAAGCCTAACCCAAGGGCATGAGCTGCAGGTATGTTATGCCTAACATGTCAGACATTTCAAAATCTGTTTACCATAAAGAGAGTCGAAGCTATTCTAATATATTTGGCAGTGAAATACCGAACTGTGTCACTCCACAAGTGTCAAAACTCCAATTCATTGGCCTGGGCCCACAATCTCCCTGACGCATGAAGCCCTATGTCTGTGTATAGGCACAAAGCATTAATGCTAACTCCAATCCTCACAGTATCTTTCATCCTCACTACAGTTTGGGAAGTTCAATCCACAGGAATAGGCAAAATGACAATACTACTCTCACGAAACCTAAGCTGAACCCTACCACAATGCTGAGTTCAGCAAATGCCTCCAATCTGGAGGGAGAAGTACAACCCAATTAGGTCGCAGCATAATCAGAGCTATACTCCTCACGATTCCTTGGCAAGCAGATGCTGAATACGCAAAAAAATCCACAGTGACACCATTCTCGATCTCAATCTGAACCCTACAGAGCCTTTCAACAATACACTCTCAAAACCAAATAACCTCCATCATACACTCTGCATATTCTTCCTCCGAACTGTGCCACTGACAAGAGAACTGCATGACTAATGCACAGGAATCGCCAAAACAACACGTGGACTTGTGGCTTTCTGAATTCTGACTGGCAGCCTAACCCAAGGGCAGGAGCCTGCAGGTAATTGAGGGAAAACACAACGGACCTTTCAAAAACTTTTGATCAAGAAAGTGAATCGTGTCTATTACCATACATTTGGCAGTGAAATACCGAAGTGTGTCACTCCCCCAGAGTCAAAACTCCCAGACTTTGGCCTGAGCCCACAAGCTCTTTGACACATGAAGCGCGATGTCAGGATATATGCACAACGCACTAATGCTAACACCAATCCTGACAGTACCCTTCATGCTCACTATAGATTGGGAAGCCCAATTGACAGAAATATTCTCAATGACAGTACCACTCTCACGAATCCTAACCGTAACCGTAGCCACAATGCTGAATTCAGCAAATACCTCCATTCTGGAGGGAGAGGTACAACTACACAAACTGGCATCATAATCTGAGCAATACTCCTCATCATTTCCGTGCAAACTCATGCTGTATATGGAAGAAAATCCACAGCGAAACCATTCTCGATCTCAATCTGAACCCTACCCCACCTTTCAACCTTAATCTCTCAACCTGACGCTACCTCCATCATATACTCTGCATATTCTTCATCCATACCGTGCCACTGACAAGACAACTGCATGACTAATGCACAGTAATAGACAAAACCACACTCGTACTTGTGGTTTTCTGAATTCTGACTGGCAGCCTTACCCAAGGGTAAGAGGCTGCAGGTACCTGAGACCTATCACACAGAACATTTCAAAACCTGTTGATCATGAAACATAATCGTTGCTATTACCATACAGTTTGCAGTGAAAGGCCATAGTGTGTCACTGCCCCAGAGTCAAAACTCCCAGTCTTTAGCCTGAGACCACAATCTCCATGACACAAGAAGCCCTCTCTAAGGGTATATGCACAACGCACTAATGGAAACTCTAATCCTGACAGAACTTTTCATTCTCACTATAGTTTGGGAAGCTCAATCCACAGGAATAGTCACAATGACAGTACTATTCTTACGAATCCTAACCCTAACCCTAGCCACAATGCTGAATTCAGCAAATGTCTCCATTCTGGAGGGAGAGGTACACCCCACTAGCTTGCAGCATAATCTGAGCTATACTCCTCACCATTCCTTGGCAAACTGATGCTGACCACACAAGAAATTCGATACTGACACCATTCTTGATCTCAATGTGAACCCAACCACTCCATTCAACCGTACACTCTCAATCCCACTCTACCTCCATCATGCACTCTGCATATTCTTCCTAAGAACCGTGCCACTGACAAGAAGACTGCATGACAAATGCACAGGAATTGCCAAAACAACATTTGGAGTTGTGGTATTCTGAATTCTAATTGGCAGCCTAACCCAGGGGCAACAGCTGCAGGTACGTGATGACTAACACATTGGACATTTCAAAATCTGTTGACCAGAAAGAGAGTCGAAGCTATTATGATATATTTGGCAGAGAAATACCTAACTGTGTCACTCCACCAGAGTCAAAACTCCCAGTCATTGGCCTGAGCCCACAATCTCCCTGACGCATGAAGCCCTATGTGAGTGTATATGCACAACACAGTAATGCTAACTCCAATGCTCACAGTATCTTTCATCCTCACTACAGTTTGGGAAGCCAATCCACAGGAATAGTCAAAATGACAATACCATTCTCAGGAAACCTAAACCTAACCCTAGCCACAATGCTGAGTTCAGCAAATGCCTCCATTCTGGAGGGAGAAGTACAACCCAATTAGGTCGCAGCATAATCCGAGCTATACTCCTCACCATTCCTTGTCAAGCAGATGCTGAATACACAAAAAATCCACAATGACAACATTCTCGATCTGAATCTGAACCCTATAGTGCCTTTCAACCTTACACACTCAACTCCACTCTACCGCCATCATACACTCTGCATATTCTTCCTCCAAACTGTGCCACATACAAGAGAACTGCATGACTAATGCACAGGAATTGCCAAAACAACGCTTGGACTTTTGGTTTTCTGAATTCTGACTGGCAGCCGAACCCAAGGGCAAGAGCATGCATTTCCCTGAAGGCAAACACATCGGAACTTTCAAAATCTTTTGATCAAGAAAGTGAATCATGGCTATTACCATAATTTGGCAGTGAAATACCGAAGTGTGTCACTCCCTCAGAGTCAAAACTCCCAGACTTTGCCCTGAGCCCACAATCACCCTGACGCATGAAGCGCGATGTCAGCGTATATGCAGAACACACTAATGCTAACTCCAATCCTGACAGTACCCTTCATCCTCACTATAGATTGGGAAGCCCAATTGACAGGAATATTCAAAATGACAGTACCACTCTCATGAATCCTAAAACTAACCCTAGCGACAATGCTGAATTCAGCAAATGTCTCCATTCTGGAGGGAGAGGTACAACCCCACTAGCTTGCAGCATAATCTGAGCTATACTCCTCACCATTCCTTGGCAAACTGATGCTGACTACGCAAGAAAATCAATAGTGACACCATTCTCGATCTTAATCTGAACCCAACCTCTCCTTTCAACCGTACACTATCAATCCCACTCTACCTCCATGATACACTCTGCATATTCTTCTTATGAACCGTGCCACTGACAAGAAGACTGCATGACAAATGCCCAGGAATCCCCAAAACAACACTTGGAGTTGTGGTTTTCTGAATTCTAATTGGCAGCCTATGTCAAGGGCAAGAGCTGCAGGTATGTGATGCCTAACACATCGGACATTTCAAAATCTGTTGACCAGAAAGAGAATCGTGGCTATTATGATATATTTGGCACTGAAATACCGAAGTGTTTCACTCCACCAGAGTGAAAACTCCTAGTCATTGGTCTGAGCCCACTATCACCCTGACGCATGAAGCCCTATGTCAGTGTATATGCACAATGCTGTAATGCTAACACCAATCCTCACAGTATCTTTCATCCTCCTACAGTTTGGGAAGCCCAATCCACAGGAATAGTCAAAATGACAATACCACTATCACAAAACATAACCCTAACCCTAGCCACAATGCTGATTTCAGCAAATGCCTCCATTCTGGAGGGAGAAGTACAACCCTATTAGGTCGCAGCATAATCCGAGCAATACTCCTCACCATTCCTTGGCAAGCAAATGCTGAATTCGCAAGAAAATCCACAGTGACACCATTCTTGATCTCAATCTAAACCCTACAGAGCATTTCAACCTTACAATCTCAACCCCAATCTACCTCCATCATACACTCTGAATATTTTTCCTCTGAACTGTGCCACTGACAACAGCACTGCATGCCTTTTGCACAGGAATCGTCAAAACAACACTGGGACTTGTGGTTTTCCGAATTCTGAATGGCAGCCGAACCCAAGGGCCAGAGCCTGCAGGTTCCTGAGGGAACACAAATCGGAACTTTCAAAATCTTTTATCAAGAAAGTGAATCGTGGCTATTTCAATACATTTTGCAGGGAAATACCGAAGTGTGTCACTCCCCAAGAGTCAAAACTGCCAGATTTTGGCCTGAGCCCTCAAGCTCCATGACACATGAAGCGCGATGTCTGGGTATATGCACAACGCACTAATGCTAACTCCAATCCTCACAGTAGCCTTCATCCTCACTATAGATTGGGAAGCCCTATCGACAGGAATATTCAAAATGGCAGTACCACCCTCACAAATCCTAACCCTAACCCTAGCCACAATGCTGAATTCAGCAAATGCCTCTATTCTAGAGGGAGAGGTACAACCCCACTAGCTCGCACCATAATCTGAGCAATACTCCTCACCATTTCCAGGCCAACTGATGCTGAATATGCAAGAAAATCCACAGTGACACCATTCTGAGTCTCAATTTGAACCCTACCCCGCCATTCAACCTTAAACTCTCAAACCCTTGCTACCTCCATCATACACTCTACATATTCTTCATCCATACAGTGCCATTGACAAGACAACTGCATGACTAATGCACAGGAACAGCCAAAACCACACTCGTACTTGTGGTTTTCTGAATTATGACTGGCAGTCTAACCCAAGGGTAAGAGCCTGCAGGTACCTGAGGCCTATAACACAGGACATTTCAAAACCTGTTGATCAAGAAACAGCATCGTGGCTATTACCATACATTTGGCAGCGAAATGCCAAAGTGTGTCACTCCCCTAGAGTCAAAACTCCCAGTCTTCAGCCTGAGCACACAATGTCCATGACACATGAAGCCCTATGAAAGGGTATATGCACAACACACTAATGGTAACTCTAATCCTGACAGTACCTTTCATCCTCACTATAGTTTGGGAAGCCCAATCCAAAGGAATAGTCAAATTGACCGTACCACTCTCACGAATCCTAACCCTACCCCTAGCCACAATGATGAATTCAGCAACTGTCCCATTCTGGAGTGAGAAGTACAACCCCACTAGCTTGCAGCATTATCTGAGCTATATTCCTCACCATTCCTTGGCAAACTTATGCTGATATGCAAGAAAATCGATAGGGACAACATTCTTGATCACAATCTGAACCCAACCCCTCCTTTCAACCGTACACTCTCAATCCCATTCTACCTCCATCATACACTCTGCATATTCTTCCTAAGAACCGTGCCACTGACAAGAAGACTGCATGACAAATGCACAGGAATTGCCAAAACAACACTTGGAGTTGTGGTTTTCTGATTTCTAATTCGCAGCCTAAACCAAGGTCAAGAGACTGCAGTTACGTGATGCCTAACACATCGGACATTTCAAAATCTGTTGACCAGAAAGAGAATCAAAGCTATTATGATATATTTGGCACTGAAATACCGAAGTGGATCACTCCACCAAAGTAAAAACTCCCAGTCATTGGTCTGAGCCCACAATCTCCCTGACGAATGAAGCTCTATGTCAGTTTATATGCAGAACGCAGTAACGCTAACTCCCATCCACACAGTAACTTTCATCCTCACTACAGTTTGGGAAGCCCATTTCACAGGAATAGTCAAAATGACAATACCACTCTCACGAAACCTAACCCTAACCCTAGCCACAATGCTGAGTTCAGCAAATGCCTCAATTCTGGAGAGAGAGGTACAACCCAATTAGGTAGCAGCATAATCCGAGCGATACTCCTCACCATTCCTTGGCAAGCAGATGCTGAATACGCAAGAAAATCCACAGTGACACCATTCTTGATCTCAATCTGAACCCTATAGAGCCTTTCAACCTTACACTCTTATGTGCACTTTACATACATCATACACTCGGCATACACTACCTCTGAATTGTGCCACTGAAAAGAGAACTGCATGACTAATGCACAGGAATCGCCAATACAACACTTGGACTTGTGGTTTTCTTAATTCTACCTGGCAGCCGAATCCAATGGCAAGAGCCTGCAGATACCTGAGGGAAACCACAACGGACTTTTCAAAATCTTTTGATCAAGATAATGAATCGTGGCTATTACCATACATTTGGCAGGGAAATACCGAAGTGTGTCACTCCCCCAGAGTCAAAACTCCCAGACTTTGGCCTGAGCCCACAAGCTTCATGATGCATGAAGCGCAATGTCAGGGTATATGCACAACGCACAAATGCTAACTCCAATCCTGACCGTAGCCTTCATCCTCACTATAGATTGGGAAGCCAAATCGACAGGAATATTCAAAATGACAGTACCAAACTCACGAATGCTATCCCTAACCCTAGCAACAAGGCTGAATTCAGGAAATGCCTCCATTATGGAGGGAGAGGTACAACCCCACTAGCTCACACCATAATCTGAGCAATACTCCTCACCATTTCCGGGCAAAGTGATGCTGAATATGCAAGAAAATCCACAGTGACACCATTCTTGATCTCATTCTGAACCCTACCCCGCCTTTCAACCTTACAGTCTAAACCCCACGCTACCTCCATCATACACTCTGCATATTCTTCATCCCTACAGTGCCACTGACAAGACAACTGCATGACTAATGCACAGGAATAGCCAAAACCACACTCGTACTTGTGGTTTTCTGAATTCTGACTGGCAGCCTAACCCAAGGGTAAGAGCCTGCAGGTACCTGAAGCATATCACACAGGACATTTCAAAACCTGTAAATCAAGAAGCAGAATCGTGGCTATTACCATACATTAGACAGTGAAATGCCAAAGTGTGTCACTCCGCTAGAGTCAAAACTCCCAGTCTTTAGCCTGAGCCCACAATCTCCATTACACATGAAGCCCTCTTAAGGGTATATGCACAACGCACTAATGGTAACTCTAATCCTGACAGTACCTTTCATCCTCACTATAGATTGGGAAGCCCAATCGACAGGAATATTCAAAATGACAGTACCACTCTCAAGAATCCGAACCCTAACGCTAGCCACAATGCTGAATTCAGCAAATTCCTGCATTCTGGAGGGAGAGGTCCAACCCCACTAGTTCGCAACATAATCTGAGCTATACTCCTCACCATTCCTTGACAAACTGATGCTGAATACGCAAGAAAATCCACAGTGACACCTTTCTCGATCTCAATCTCAACCCTACCATGCCTTTCAACCTTACACTCTCAACCCCACACTACCTCCTTCATACACTCTGCATATTCTTCATAAGAACCATGCCACTGACAAGAAGACTGCAAGACAAATGCATGGGAATCGCCAAAACAACACTTGGAGTTGTGGTTTTCTGAATTCTAATTGGCAGCCTAACCCAAGGCCTAGAGCCTGCAAGTACGTGATGGCTAACACATCGCACATATCAAAATCTGTTGACCAGAAAGAGAATCGTGGTTATTATGATACATTTGGCAGTGATATACCGAACTGTGTCACTCCACCAGAGTCAAAACTACCAGTCATTGGCCTGAGCCCACAATCTCCCTCACGCATGAAGCCCTATGTCAGTGTATATGCACAATGCAGTAATGCTAACTCCAATCCTCACAGTATCTTTCATCCTCACTACAGTTGGGGAAACCCAATCCACAGGAATAGTCAAAATGACAATACCACTCTCATGAAACCTAACCCTAAACCTAGCCACAGTGCTGAGTTCAGCAAATGCCTCCATTCTGGAGGGAGAAACACAACCCAGTTAGGTCGCAGCATAATCAGAGCTATACTCCTCACCAATCCATTGCAAGCAGATGCTGAAAACGCAAGAAAATCCACAGTGACACCATTCCCGATCTCAATCTGAACCCTACCCCGCCTTTCAACCTTACACTCTCAACCCCACTCTACCTCCATCATACACTCTTCATATTCTTCCTCTGAACTGTGCCACTGACAAGACAAATGCATGACTAATGCACAGGAATCTCCAAAACTACACTCTGACTTGTGGTTTTCTCAATTCTGACTGGGAGCCTAACCCCAGGTCAAGAGCCTGCAGGTACCTGAGGGAAAACACATCGGACCTTTCAAAATCTTTTGATCAAGAAAGTGAATCGTGGCTATTACCATACATTTGGCAGTGAAATACCGAAGTGTGTCACTCTCCCAGATTCAAAACTCCCAGATTTTCGCCTGAGCCCACAAGCTCCCTGACGCATGAAGCATGTCGTCAGGGTATATGCACAATGCACTAATGCTAACTCCAATCCTGACAGTACACTTCATCCTCACTATAGATTGGGAAGCCCAATCGACAGGAATATTCAAAATGACAGTACCACTCTCACGAATCTTAACCCTAACCCTAGGCACAATGCTGACTTCAGCATATGCCTCCATTCTGGAGGGAGAAGTACAACCTAATTAGGTCGCAGCATAATCTGAGCTATACTCCTCACCATTCCTTGGCAAGCAGATGCTGAATACGAAGAAAATCCACAGTGACAGCATTCTCGATCTCAATCTGAAACCTACAGAGCCTTTCAACCTTACACTCTCAACCCCACTCTACCTCCATCATACACTGTGCATATTGTTCCTGCGAACTGTGCCACTGACAAGAGAACTGCATGACTAATGCACACGAATCGCCAAAACAACACTTGGACTTGTGGTTTTCTGAATTCTGACTAGCAGTCTAACCCAAGGGCAAGAGCCTGAAGATAGCTGAGGGAAATCACAGCGGACCTTTCAAAATCTTTTGACCAAGAAAGTGAATCTTGGCTATTACCATACATTTGGCAGTGAAATAACGAAGTGTGTCACTCCCCCAGAGTCAAAACTCCCAGTCCTTGGCCTGAGCCCACAAGCTCCCTGACGCATGAAGCCCGATGTCATGGTATATGCAGAACGCACTAATGCTAACTCCAATCCTGACAGTACCCTTCATCCTCACTATAGATTCAGAAGCTCAATCAACAGGAATATTCAAAATGACAGTACCACTCTCAGGAATCCTAACCCTAACCCTAGCCACAATGCTGAATTCAG